>CAUYON010197203.1:0-10511 GCA_963573935.1 Arctocebus calabarensis
TTATCTTAGTTGTAAGAGATCTTTATATCGGCTCGGCGCCTGTGGCTCAGCGGGCTAAGGCGCCAGCCATGTACACCTGAGCTGGCGGGTTCGAATCCAGCCCCCGGCCCGCCAAACAACAATGACGGCTGCAACCAAAAACTATGACCGGGCGTTGTGGCAGGTGCCTGTGGTCCCAGCTACTTGGGAGGCAGAGGCAAGAGACTTGCTTGAGCCCAGGAATTGGAGGTTGCTGTGAGCTGTGATGCCACGGCACTGTATCCAGGGTGACAGCTTGAGGCTCTGTCTCAAAAAAAAAAAAAGAGAGAGATCTTTATATCATCTAGATATAAGTCCTTACCAGGTTTATATATGGTATGTAAATATTTTCTTCTACTTTGTAGGTTTTTTCACTTTCTTGATGGTATCCTCTGAAGCACAAAATATTTAATTTTGATTATATCCAGTTTACCTTTTTCATTTATCATTTGTTGTTTTCCTATTAAGATTATCTTAGAAACCCTTGCCTAACTCAAGATCATAAAGATTTACCCCTGTGTTTTTTTCTAAATGTCTTATAACTTACAGTTCTTAGATTTAGGTCTTTACTCCATTTTAAATTTTGTACATGGTAATGCATCTAAAGCCATTCTTTTGCATGTGGATTTCCAGTTGCCCCAGCACCTTTTACTGAAAACACTATTCTTTCTCCCACTGAATTGTCTTGATACCCTTGTTGCAAATCATTTCACAGTAAATGTGAGAGTTATTTCTGGATTTTTTTTGTGTGTGTGTGGAGACAGAGTCTCACTTTATCACCCTCAGTAGAGCGCTGTGGAGTCACAGCTCACAGCAACCTCCAGCTCTTCGGCTTAAGTGATTCTCTTGCCTCAGCCTCCCAAGTAGCTGGGACTACAGGCACCCGCCACAGCGCCTGGATAATTTTTGATGCAGTTCGGCTGGGGCAGGGTTTGAACCCGCAGCCCTACTCACTGAGCCACAGGCACCACCCAGGATTTTTTTTTTAAGAGATAGAGTTTCTTGTTAGAGCAGCAGTTCTCAATCTGTGGGCTGCAACCCACAGGAACTGTATTAAAGGACTGCGGCATTAGGAAGGTTGAGAACCACTGTGCTAGAGTATAGTGGCATCATCACAGCTCACTGCATCCTCAAACTCTTAGGGTCAAGTGATCTTCTTGCCCCAGCCTCCCAAGAAGCTGGGACTACAGGTGCCCACTACCAAGCCCGCTAATTTTTCTTTTTTTTGTAGAGACAAGATTTCATCTTTGCTCAGGCTGGTCTCAAACTCCTGGCCTCAAGAGATCCTCTTAACTTGGCCTCCTACAGTACTAGAATTATAAGCATGAGCCAACACATCAGGGCTGGATTTGCATTTTTATTCCATGATCTACATGTATAGCCTATGCCAGTCCCACACCATCTTGATTAGTGTAGCTTTAGTCTATTTCCTAATTGGAAAGTGTGAGTTCTCAAACTTTGTTCCTTTTTAAAACTATAGTGGCTGTTCTGGATTCCCTGAATTTCCATATTAATTTTAGGATGAGCTTGTCACCTTCTTAAAAGAAGTCTGGGATATTGATAGGGAGTATATTTAATCTGTAGATCAATGTGGGGAGTACAACTATCTTAGCAATAAGTCTTTTAATCTGTGAACATGGGATGTCTTTCCATTTCCTTAGGTCTTTTAATTTTTTTCAACAATGCTTGGTATTTTTTAGAGTAAAAGTTTTGCACTTCCCTTGTCAAATTCATTCCTAAGTATTATATTCTTTTAATAAAGCTATTGTCTTAATATCCTTTTCAGTTCATTCATTGCTACTACTATAATGTATAGCAATACAATTGACCTTTCTATGTTGCTCTTGTGGCCTGGGCAACCTTACTGAATTTGTTTATTGTTTCTAATAGTTTTTTAGTGAATCCTTAGGATTTTCTCCATACATGATCACATCATCTGCAAATAGAGACAGTTTTATTTTTTTCCTTTCTAATCTGGATGTCTTTACTTTTAATTTCTGGCCTAACTGCCCTGGCGAGAAGCGCCAACACCAGGTTGAACTGCAGTAGTGAGCAAAGACAGCCTTATTTTGTTCTTGATCTTAGGGAGAGAGCATTTAGCCTGTCACCATTAAGTATGATGTTATGTTGTTGGTTTTTCATAGGTACCCTCCACCATGTTGAGGAAGTTTTCTTCTAGTCCTAGTTTTTTCAAGAGTTTTTATAATGATATAGTGTTGGATTTTAACAAATGCCTTTCCCACATTTATTAGGATGATCATGTAGATTTTGCCCTTTATTCCACTGCTATCTGACTTTCGGATATTGAAGTAAACTTGCATTCATCGCATAAATCCTACTCAAAGCATAATCCTTTCTATAAATTGCTAGATTTGATTTGTTAATAATTTGTTGAGATTTTTGTTGTACGGTTATAGAGATACTAGTCTGCAGTTTTCGTATGATATCTTTGTCTGCTTTGGGTATCTGGTAGTGCTGGCCTCATAGAATGAGTTGGGAAGTGTTCCACTTTCAATCAAGTATTTTCAATATAAAGTTAGAAACAGAAATCACACTAATTTAGCAAATCTTGGAATTTTGTTTAAAAAACATTCACTTTCTGGTCCCTCACAAAACGTTTATTTTGGCACACTCAGGGATGTGCTGCTTTAGCATTCTTACCCTAACCTCTTAAGCATAGTAAAAGGACTTTACAGTGGAGAAGACTAAGAAAGTAAATTTGACCTGTTGTTTTTCATTTTAAAAAATTAATGACTTTCTGTCAGGCATTGTGGCGGGCTGAGGAAGAGAACTGCTTACGTCCAAGAGCTTGAGGCTGCTGTGAGCTGTGCCACTACAGCACTCTACTGAGGGCAACAAAGTGAGACTGTGTCTCAAAAAAAAAAAAATTAATAACTTTCCACCTTTATTCATACAAGTAATAGGGCAAAGAAAACTACTGAGAAATTTGGTGTATTTCTTGGTAAAACAGAAGGTAATTAAGTTGCTATCCAAGAGCAAGAGGAAACAGCATTGTGGGTTCTGTCATGGTTCCCTGAATAAAGGATTCCAGAGGATCACAGATTCCGCTTGACCTCAGAATATCCCAACACAGACCCAGAGCAGAAAGTTGCACTGGGGAGGAGCATGTGCATGCCAATAGTCCATGGCTGTGTCATTCATAAAGGCTGTGAGAGCCCCCAAAGTGAAAGGTGAACCCATGCCAGGCTACAGGAATGGGTAAGCCCAAATGGAGCTGCATATCTTCCTTCAACTTACCTTTCCCCTAGATAGTCCCCAATGACAGTCTTATTTAGGCCTTCTCCTTTATAAAGGAACTGGGCGACGTCTTCTGGGGAACTCTGTAGCAGGTCATTTTCTATTAGAAACTGAATTCCCTGAAGGAGAACATTGGAAAGGAAGCACTGGTTAGGAAGGTCATTCAAACTCATTTTTCAAAGATAGAAATATACTCAATGTAATGACCTTACTGGTTTAGACACAGCAAAAACAAAGAGGGTCCAATACAACTGCACAACCTGATTTTCAAAACATCACACTACATTTTATCTCCTGGAAAGTTAACAGATTTAAAAAAATGGGTTACTGAACAAATTGTTATATATGCTTATTAGAAATAAAAGGCAGGGGTGGCGCCTGTGGCTCAGTTGGTGGGGCGCTGGCCCCATATACCAAAGGTGGCGAGGTCAAACTCGGCCTCGGCCGAACTGCAAAAACAGAAAAATAGCCGGGTATTGTGGCAGGTGCCTGTAGTCCCAGCTACTTGGGAGGTTGAGGCAAGAGAATAGCCTAAGCCCAGGAGTTGGAGGTTGCTGTGGCTGGCCCCACATACCAAGGGTGGCGGGTTCAAACCCGGCCCTGGCCTAACTGCAACAAAAAAATAGCCTGGTGCCTGTAGTCCCAGTTACTCAGGAGGCTGAGACAAGAGAATCACCTAAGCCCAGGAGCTGGAGGTTGCTGTGAGCTGTGAAGCCATGGCCCTCTACCAAGGGTGCCAAAATGAGACTCTGAAAAAAAAAAAAAAGAATGAGGCTGCAGGCTCGGTGTGGTGCCTGTGGCTCAAGCGGCTAAGGTGCCAGCCACACCCCTGAGCTGGTGCGTTCAAATCCCGTCCAGCCCACCAAACAACAATGATAGCTGCAACCAAAAAAAAAAAAAAAAAAAAAATAGCGGGGCATAGCAGCAAGCGCCTGTAATCCCAGCTACTTGGGAGGCTGAGGCAAAAAAATCATTTGAGCCCAGTAGTTGGAGGTTGCTGTGAGCTGTGATGCCACAGCACTCTACCCAGGGCAACAGCTTGAGGCTGTTTAAAAAAAAAAGAACCAGGCTGCACAGCCTCACCACCTGAGCACCGCCTCCTGTCCTATCAGCCCCCAGCCACCATCTGTGGAAAATTGTCTTCTATGAAACCAGTCCCCGGTGCCAAAAAGGTTCCAGTTCTAGTCTATGGTCTGTTAGGAACTGGGCCGCAAAGGAGGAGGAGAGTGGCAGGCAAGCAGGTGAAGCTTCCTCTCTTATTAAAAGCCACTCCCCATTGTTTACATCAAAGCCTGAGCTCTGCAGCTCTTGTCTCATCTCTCCTCTCACCCTGCCACTACCCTGTCCCTTATGGAAAACTGTCTTCTATGAAACTGGTCCCTGGAACCCACAAGGTTGGGGATTGCTGCTCAACAGGATGAATCAATCTCACAAACATGATATAGACTAAAAGATGACACAGACTACTATGTTTTAATTCATGAAAGGTTTTAAAAAGGCAAAACTAATTTATGGTGATAAGAGTATTGGTTACCAGGGCAAATGGCATAGTAGGAGAGAAGCTTCCCCATAATGTTCTACAACTATGTCTTGTTCTAGATTGTAGTTATATGAATATATTAATTTGTAAAGATTATTTCGGCTGTGTACAAAATTTATGCATGTTATTCTTCAAAAAATTAATAAGTCTAAGAATCCTAATTATCATATATTTCTTTTTTTTTGAGACACTGTCATTATGTCACCCTCAGTAGAGTGCTATGGTGTCACAGCTCACAGCAACCCCAAACTCTTAGGCCTAAGAGATTCTCATGCCTCCGCCTCCCAAGTAACTGGGACTACAGGTGCCTGCCATAACTTACACCCAGCTATTTTTGGGGTGTAGTTGTCATTATTGTTTAGCAGGCCCGGGCTGGGTTTGAACCCACCAGCTCTGGTGTATGTGACTGGCGCCCTAGCTGCTGAGCTACAGGCGCTAAGCTATCGTATATTTCTTGTGAGAGTTTAAATGGGTATCATTTAAGGCTTGCACACTCTATAACAACAAAGTTCTAATCCCAAAAATATGTCTGTCCTACTCCAAGTTTCCTAAAAACAAAGCCTGGGACAAGAATGACAGCATGGCTGATTTTTATTTGCTTTATACGCAGAAACAAGTGAAACAAGTAAAGAAAGTAGTGGCTGGAAGCGAGAAGAAATTAGTAGAGCTGCCCTCAGGGGTCACTAGTGGTCCTGCAATCTCTGTAGTCATAAGGCTGGGGACATGCACAGCTAAGTCATGCACAGCTAAGGCCCTGACCCCTGTCAGTTGAAGCCCCCAGAACTGATGAGGCTTTCATGAGATCCTCTGAATGCTCATGACCTACACAAAAGTTCAACATTAAAAAAAAAAAAAAAACGGGCGGTGCCTGTGGCTCAGTGAGTAGGGCGCCGGCCCCATATACCGAGGGTGGCAGGTTCAAACCCAGCCCCGGCTGAACTGCAAAAAAAAAAAAATAGCCGGGCGTTGTGGTGGGCGCCTGTAGTCCCAGCTACTCAAGAGGCTGAGGCAAGAGAATCGCTTAAGCCCAGGAGCTGGAGGTTGCTGTGAGCTGTGTGACGCCAGGGCTCTCTACTGAGGGCAATAAAGTGAGACTCTGTCTCTACAAAAAAAAAAAAACTAGGATGTTTTTCATGAAGTGCTATTAAAGAATCTATGGGGATTTGGCTCAGCACCCATAGCACAGCAGTTGCGGTGCCAGCCACTTACAATGAGGGTGGCAGGTTCAAACCCGGCACCTGGCCAGCTAAACAACAACGACAACTACAACAAAAAATTGCTGGGTGTTGTGGCGGGTGCTGAATTTTTTAAGCCCAAGAGTTGGAGGTTGCTGTGAGCTGTGATGCCACAACAATCTACAAAGAGTGACATAGTGAGACTCTGTCTCAAAAAAAAAAAAAGAAAAAGAATCTACAGCAGTGTTTCTCAACCTTCCTAATGCGCGGCCCTTTAGTTCCTCATGTTGTGGTGACCCCCAACCAGAAAATTACTTTTGTTGCTACTTCATAACTGTAATTTTGGTACTGTTATGAATCGCAATATAAATATCTGATATGCAGGATGTATTTTCATTGTTACAAAGGGGTTGTGACCCACAGGTTGAGAAACGCTGATCTACAGGGATTTGAGAAAAGCAAATGGGTTCTGGATAAAGTGATTTCTTCTGTGCTTATGAGTCCCATAACGAAGGCAGAGGTGACCCTAGCAAAGCTCCAGTTTCTTTCACAAGAGAGTTAGACTTAAGCCCTGACAGTGGAAAACAGTCACTGGCTGAGTTTAGGCCAGAAACCACAAGAGAAAACCACAAAAGCTAGAGGCAAAGAGACTAGTTATGATTAAGAACGGAATTGCACCTGGAAGGAGAGATGGAGACAAGCTGAGGGGGAAGAGGACACAGAGCAGGTCTGCTCTGAGTCCAGTGGTATGTGTCCTCAACAGAGACATAGAGGGAAAGGCTGTATGATGTCAGAGTAAGACAGGAGCAATGCAACCACAGACACAAGCGCCAGAATTGACAGCAGCCACCACAAGCCAGGAGTAGGTACGGAAAGGATTCTCCCTCAAAGAAAGTCAATGTTCTGATATTATTAAGAAACGTTAACAGTTTAAAAATATTATTTCAGAAATCATACATTAAGAATGGGGAGGCACATTTGACCCACTGTATCTAGTATATCTTTTTCTATTTTTTTATTCCACCTTCCTGGTATTTGTTCTAAGTACACGTTTTAATCAGAAGACAGCTTAATTTTGCTGATTTTTTTAAAACTTAATATCAGGTCTGTCTTTTAAGAGATTAATCTGGCCCACTCAAATTTATGGTGATCATTAATTTCTTAGGACTTATTCCTGACCTCTTATTTTGTGCTTTCTATTTCACATGCCTTTTCAGTCTCTTGCTAAATTAATCATACTTTAATTCAATTTTTTCAGAATTTTTTTTTTTTTGGCAACTGAGTGTCAGTTTGTCACCCTCGATAGAGTGCCATGGTGTAATAGCTCACAGCAACCTCAAACTCTTGGGCTCAAGCGATTCTCATGCCTCCCGAGCACCTGGCACTATAGGCACCTACCATAGCACCCAGCTATTTTTAGAGGTAGGATGTTGCTCTTGCTCAGACTGGTCTTGAACTCCAGAACTCAAGCAATCCACTTGCCTCGGCCTGCCAGAGTGCTAGGATTACAGGGATGCAGCACTGGGCCCGGCCATGAAAACTTTTTTAATTAATTTATTTTTCCCTTTATAGAAGAGCCCCTTACCCATTCTAGTGCAAATGTCTGTGATAAAAAAATGATCTTTGTTCTTCTGGGTAGATACCAAGTAATGGGATCACAGAGTCAAATCGAAGTTCTACTTTTAGATCTTTGAGGATTCTCCATACTTCTCTCCAAAAAGGCTATATTAGATTGCAATCCCACCAGCAGTGTAGAAGTGTTCCCTTCTCTCTACATCCATGCCAGCATCTGGTGTTTTGGGACTTTGTGATGTGGGTTAATATTGCTGGGGATAGTTGATATCTTAGAGTGGTTTTGATTTGCATTTCTCTAATGACTAAAGATGATGAGCATTTTTCATGTTGTTTGTTGGCCTTTTGTCTGTCATCCTGGAAGAAGTTTCTGTTCAAATCTCTTGCTCACTTATCGACAGGGCTATTCATACTTTTTTTATTGTGTGAATTCTCTGCAGATTCTAGTTATCAGGCCTTTGTTAGATTCATAACACGCAAAAATCTTCTGCCATTCTGAAGGCTGTTTGCTTTGTTTGTGATACACTTAGCTGTGCAAAAGTTTTTTAGCTTGATCAAATCCCAGTTATTTATTTTTGGTGCTGCTGAAATTGCTGGCGGCGGGGGTGGGGAGGTGGGGTGCAGGCGGAAGTCTTCCTCATCAAGTTTTTTCTCAGGCCAGTATCTTCTAATGTTTTCCCTACAGTCTCTTCAAGAACTTTTATTGCTTTGCGTCTTACATTTAAATCTTTTATCCAACAAGAATCAATTTTTGTCAATGGTGAAAGGTGTAGGTCCAGTTTCAGACAGAAGTTTCTACATGTAGATAAATAGTTCTCCCAACACCATTAGTTAAATAAGAATTTTTTTCCATGTTTTTTTGCTAGGTTTATCAAAGATTAAATGATGATATGTGGCTGCGTTCATCTCTAGATTCTCTATCCTATTCCACAGATCTACATCTCTATTTTTGTGTCAGTACCATGCTGTTTTGATCCCTGCAGCCTTGTAATATAATCTGAAATCTGGCACTGTGATGCCTCCAGATTTGTTTTTATTTCTAAGAACTGTATTGGCTATTTGGGGTTTTTTCCTGGTTCCATATGAATCGAAGTACTATTTTTCCAAGATCTTTAAAGTACAAAATTGGTACTTTGATGGGGATTGCATTAAATCTGTAGATTGCTTTGGGTAGTATGGACATTGTAACAACGTTGACTCTTCTCAGCCATGAGCATGGTATGTTCTTCCGTTTGTTGACATCTTCTGTTATTTTCTTTCTCAAAGTTTCATAATTCTCTTTATAAAGATCTTTCATGTCTTTTGTTAGCTATATTCCCAGGTATTTCATCATCTTTGGTGCTATTGTAAAGGAATATAGTTTTTGACTCTATTCTTGGCTTGATGATTGTTGGTATATGAAGCCTACTGATTTGTGGGTATTGATTTTGTATCCTGAGACACTGCTATATTTTTTCAAAAATTTATAAATCCTATTTTATTCCTATCTTTGATCATTACTCTTCAATTTTAACAAATATTTGGCTGGGCATGATGGCTCATGCCTGAAACCCTAGCACTCTGGGAGGCCAAGACAGGACAATTTCTTGAGTTCAGGAGTTTGAGACCAACCTGAGGAAGAACAAGACTTTGTCTCTACTAAAAACAGAAAAACTAGGAGTGGCGCCTGTGGCTCAAAGGAGTAGGGCACCAGCCCCATATGCTAGAGGTGGCAAATTCAAACCCAGCCCCGGCCAAAATAAATAAATAAATAAATAAATAAAATAAAAGTAGAAAAACTAGCTGAGCATTATGGCAGGTGCCTGTAGTCCCAGCTACTCTGTAGGCTAAGGAAAGAACATATCTTGAGTGCAGTAATCTGAGGTTGCCATGAGCTAGGATGACACCACGGGCAACAGAGTAAGACTCGGTCTCAAAAAAAGAAAAAATTTAGCCAATATTTAAACTTATATTTACCTATCAACATCTAGAAAACCTTCTTTTCCTCTCTGCTACTTACATATTGGGATAAACTGGGACTTAAAATTATTTTTAATTTTTTTAAAAGTTTTTCTACAAAGGGGTCTCATATTGCCTAGGCTGGCCTCAAGCTCCTGGGCTCAAGCAACCCTTCCACTTCTGCCTTCTCAGGAGCGCGGATTATTGGTACAGTTCATTACATCCAGCTAAAAAAAAAAAATTTTTTTTTAACTATCAATTTCTTATTTGTTTAGAGACAGAGTCTCACCATGTTATCCTCAGTAGAATGCTGTAGCATCACAGCTACAGCACAGTTACAGCAACCTCTAACTCTTGGGCTTAAGCGATTCTCTTGTCTCAAACTCCCAAGTAGCTGGGACTACAGGCATCCACCACAATGCCCAGCTATTTTTGGGTTGTAGTTGTCATTGTTGTTTGGCAGGCCTGGGCTGGGTTCGAACCTGCCAGCTCCGGTGTACATGGCTGGAACCCTAGATGCTGAGCCACAGGTGCCGAGCCTCAATTTCTCACTTAGATTTAATAAGTTTTGCTGGTTTCTTTGCATGTCTTTCCTTTTTCATTGTGAGGATTCATTTCTTATCTGGGGGTGCAATATTCCAATCTCTCAGATCAGAAAAAAGTCTTGGTGGTTAACTTTTTGAGTCCTTGCACAGGTGAACATGTCTTTACTGACCATCTCTTGTGAGTGATACTCTGGATATTCAGAATTCTGAATTTTAAATCATTTTTCCTCAGACCTTAGGGAACACCATTTCCTTATTGCCTTTGATCCAGTAGTCCCTGATAAGAAGCTTACTGTGGGAAGAATGAGGGAGGGGTGGGGAAAGGAAGAGCAGAGAGAGGGAAAGAGTGAGGGGGGTGGGGTCTTGGGGTCTTGGTGTGTGCCACACCTTTTGGGGGCAAAACACGATTGTAAGAGGGACTTTCCCCAACAAATGCAACCAGTGTAACATGGTTTCTTGTACCCT
>CAUYON010197204.1:0-42692 GCA_963573935.1 Arctocebus calabarensis
AATTCATAATTGCCAAGTCATGGAAAAAGCCTAAATACCCATCGACCCATGAGTGGATTAATAAATTTTGGTATATGTCACCATGGAATATTATGCAGCCTTAAAGAAAGATGGAGCCTTTACCTCTTTCATGTTTACATGGATGGAGCTGGAACATATTCTTCTTAGCAAAGTATCTCAAGAATAGAAGAAAAAGTATCCAAAAAAAAAGTGCCCAGCCCTACTATAAAACTAATTTATAGTTTTCATATGAAGGCTATAGCCCAACTACAGCACAAGAATATGGAGAAAGGGGCAAGAAAGGAGAAAGGAGGAGGGAGGATGAGTGGAGGGAGGGTAATTGGTGGGATCACATCTACAGAGCATCTTAGACAGGTACAGGTGAAACTTACTAAATGCAGAACGTAAATGTCTGAACACAATAACTAAGAAAATGCCATGAAGGTTATGTGAACCTGTTTGATGAAAATATTTCAATTTGTGTGTAAAACCAGCACAGTGTACCCCACGATTGCATTAATGTACACTGTAATTTAATAAAACCAGTTTGATGAAAATAATTTAAATTGTATATAAAACCAGCACAGTGTACCCCATGATTGCATAATATACAGCTGTGATTTTAAAAAATAAATAAATAAATAAATAAAATGTCCTCATGAAACAAGATGTTAAAAATATTCTCATATGATAATTTACCATGTATCTTCTCTGCCAAGATGTGTGTTCTTTTGTCTGTTTTTGGTGTGGATGGTTCTTATGGCGTTTTAAGAATTCTTTACACTTATTTTTTTTTGAAAAATATTTCATAGTTTTCTAAATTGTTCCCCCTCAGTCTGTAGCTTTTCATTTGCCTAACAGTGCCTTTTCCATGGGACATTTTTAATTTTAATGAAGCCAACATTAATTTTATTATTTATTGTACTTTCAGAGATTTAACTGAAACTGATCACCAAACCCCCAAATTATGTGGATTTTCTCCTGTGTTTTTTTCTAGATGCTTTTCATAGTTTGAATTTTTCATGGAGCTCTATGATCCCTGTGGTTCGGTCCCGCTCCACAGCCTGTTAGAATCTGTGCCACAGAGCAGGAGGTGAGCAGCAGGTAAGCCAGTCAATCTTCCTCTGTCACCATGTCCCTTCAGCTCCAGGTGGGATTGCATAGTTGCAAGAAACAAGCTGAACGTCCCACTACTTCTTTATTGTGAGTTGCACAATTATTTCATTATGTATTACAACATAATAAATAAAATAAATAAAATAAAAGTAACAGAAATAAAGTGCATAATAGAGGTCGTGTGTCTCCAGCATCCCAAAACCATCCTTCCTGCCTGTCCTGTGGAAAAATGTCTTTCATGAAACCAGTCCATGGTGCCAAAAGGGTTGGAAACCAATGTGTTATATAATTTGAATTATAATGATTACTTTGAAAGTTCTAAGTGCTATGTCTTTTTTTCCGCCTTTGTTACATGGATTTCTAATTATTTGATGAAAAATCTATTCATTCTCCTTTAGTGACCTATAATCCTATAGGTCACCTATAATTTCATTCATCAGAGTTTCATGGTTTTTCTTTTAAGATCTTTCACCTCCATAGTTAAATACATTCCTAAGTACTTTTTTTCTTTGTAGATATTGTAAATAGGATTGAATTATTAGTTTTGTCTCAGCTTGCTTGCTGTTGATATGCGGATATCTGACTTTCATATACTGATTTTGTAAGCAAAGAATTTGCTGAATTCATTTATCATGTTTAAAAATGTACTGATAGAGTTTTAGAGGAGTCTTTAGCCTTTTCTACTTATAAGTACATATTACCAGTAAACAGATAATTTGGCTTCCTCTTTTCTAGTTTGGATGTCCTTTATTTTTCCTCTTGTCTGATTTTTCTGGCCAGAACTCCCAGTACCGTGTTGAATAGATGGGGTGAAAGTAGTCATACTTGTCCTGCTTCAATTTTAGGGGGAATCTTTTCACCTTTTTCAAGTTCAGTACGATATTGACTGTGGGTTTTTCCATGTATGGCTTTTATTATTTTATGGTATGCTCTTTCTATGCCTAGTTTGTTGAAGGGTTTATATCATGAAATGGTGCAAATTTTATCAAATGCTTTTCTTGCATCTTTTAAGATGATCATGTAGCTTTTGTTTTTAATCTTGTTCATGTGGTGAATCCCATGTTTATTCCATTAATCCATCATGGGCTTACAGTGTCCTTTGCCTGATTTTTATTTTTTGTGGCAGGGTCTCATTCTGTCAACAGTGCTGTGCAAACACAGACCACTTTAGACCCAAACTGCTGGGCTCAAGAGATTCTCTCAACTTTGCCTCTGGAGTAGCTGGGATTACAAATGCACATCACTATGTATGGCCATTTTATTTTCAGTTTTTATAGAAACAAGGCTTCACTATATTGCCCAGACTAATCTCAAACTACTGGCATTAAACTATCTTAATACCTCAGCCTAATAAAGTGCTGGGATAGAAGCATGTACCACCACACCCATCCTTCTTAGTGATTTTTTTTTTGAGATAGTAGTTTCACTATATCACTCTAGATACAGTATAGTTGTGTCATCACAGCCCACTGCAACTGCAGACTCTTAGACTCATGTGATCTTCTTGTCTCAAATTTATTAAGGTATATTTTGCAGTGCAGATACTGGTCTGTCATGGTGAATGTCCCATGAAATTATAAATAAGTGGAATCAGTTATAGATATGAATTAAAATTAAATACACCTTTTTATGTAATAAAAATAAGCAGGGTTAAGCTTATTAAATTTTAAGGGGTCACATGTAGATTGGTTTACTTAGATAAGTAAACAGCATCATGTATTAACAATCTATCTCAAGATACCACTTGCGGTCAGGAAAATGCAGCTCAGAGTCTCAGAAGTGCCAAGGTCCTAAGACCTATAGATCAACAGCAACCGAATGAAGAAATATAAGTTAGAAAGGATGAGAGATAAAGAGGCAAAACACACAGAATAGAATTTTCAAAGATGGGAGCACAGGGTACCACTGCCTGTTTGTGGGATTCCCAAGGTGGCCCCGAGTGTCAGTTCTACTCATTTTTTATTGAAGGCTATTTGTTCATTAGCCCAGAGGGTAATAAGAGGAAGAGAATGACGACATGGGCAGTTTCTCTAAGAAAGCTTCTATTATTTCTATAATCATTAACTTTAAGGTTTGAGCTGTCTTGACAAATCTGGAACCTGAACCTTGTGTGGGGGCAGTGTCCTGTCTGTGGTCACACACACAGATTCCTAGAGGGCTGGTAATACCCACTAGTTCACTGTGGAGTGAAACACCACTGGCATCAATCTCCTCTGAAGAATCAGTGGGAAAGCGGAATTTTCCTCTCATCACCACCCATGAGGGTCTTCCACTGCATAAGGGTTAAAAGCCCTCCTATCCATAGTCCAGGGCTTCAGTTGTTCTCTTGATCTCTGCCCCAGCCATAATACAAATCTCCACAAAGGGGTATTAGTTTTGGCTGTTGACTGGGCAAGAGATGGCCTACTTAATTTTTCTTGCTAGGCCTTGCACACAGCATCCTCTGTGGCTGTTATTCATTCAGAGTGTTTAAAGACTCAGAAAGGGTATTAGTAAGCTTTATCCCCTACAGGTCAGGCTTCTAGGAAAAGCAGGAATCTTGCTTAGATAAGAAATTTAGCAGCAGCTGGATTAAAGGTAAACTAGCTGACTTTCCTCTGTTCTGCCTTGCTTAGCTTACTTTTATATTTTCCCCTTTTTCTGGGGATGTTTTCCCTTGGCAAGAATGGGGTCTTCAGTCCTCATTATGCCAGTAAGAAGTGATTGCAAATGTAATATTTACACTCTGCTTTGGTCTCATAATTATATCCTAACTCAGTGGACAGCATCACAGTATATGGGCCACTCAAGGGGAATGAATGCCCTTTTTTGGATTGAAGTCTTATAGATTAGTATATAAAAATATAATTTCTTAATTAAATATATCTAAAAGTTCTACTTACTACTTATAACTCCATATTGAATACTTAAATGCATAATAATATATTAACAACTATAAAAGGTCATATTGCAAAACTGTTTAGCTTTATTTAACCAGCACTGCCCAAATCTGTTTGACCAGTAACCTTTTTGTGATGTGTTTCAGTTATTTACTGTGTACAATACAATTTGGGAAATAGGGTCCCCAGATTGTTTTCATTTATACAGGTGCAGTGAATATTATAACATTCATTATAGGCCGAAATTTAGAACATTGTTTTATATTCAAATATCCTCTATTTGATTAAATTAGAACCATTACAATGAATTTATATGATTTTTGTTGGTATAACTATTCTGAATTTAGAAATTCAATCTGTCTTTGGAGTATTCTATTTTACTCCAACATTCCTATATTAAATTGATCATAATTCCCCCATACAGCAATTGTAGAAATTTTGCATTACACAGCTATTGTAAGAAACTAAATTTTCTACAAATGGAAGAGGGGGGTAAGCTTTTTTTTTTTTTTAACATACTTATATGACTTATAAAGATCCAGATTCAGCAATAGGCATAGCAACTATTTTGGTAGTACAAACTGTACATCAAACACAGTATTATCAGATTCTTCCATACCTCTAATTATTAGAAATTATTATAATATAAATGTAGCCAGCAACATTATTACAAAAACAAGTCACGACCCGTAATTGAATCTGACTTCTCAATTTATTAGAGTATCTCAATAGAAAGAAAAGTGTCCACTGCTTGCATTTCATTTTAATGTCATCTGAGGTGCCATATACACCTGTGATGTTTTCTCCCTCTCTCTAGGAAAATTCCACCCTTTCAATTTTGTGCCCTTTCTTATTGTATATAAGTGAGCAGACCTCAGTATGTGCAAGTATATTAAAGGATTTATACACCAGCTTTCATAATGCAGGATCTATTTTGAAAACAATTTAAAACAAAACTAAGAATAATCAAGTGGATCTATCAAAATGGTCTTTCTAAATATTTCTCCATAAAACAAGACTTCTCATAGAACTGAACCCCTAGAGAACAAAGAACAAACATGCACATCACAGACATGCTTTTTTTTTTTTTTTTCCACAAGAGGGGATAAAAAATAACAATAGGCTGGGTACAGTGGCTCATGCATGTAATCCCAGCACTCTGGGAGGCTAAGGCAGTTAGATTACTTGAGTTCAGTAGTTCAAGACCAGCCTGAGCAATAGCAAGAACCTTTGTCTGAAAATAGCTGGGTGTTGTGGTGGGCACCTTCTAATCCCAGCTACTGAAGAAGCTGAGGCAAGAGAATTACTAGTGCCCAAGAGTTTGAGTTCATACTGTGAGCTATGTTGCCACAGCACTTTACCCAGGGTGACAAAGTGAGACTCCATCTCAAAAATAATTAAATAAATAAACACACAAATACATAAATAAGATAAGAATAATAAAATTCTGATGTCCTACATCTATTTCTCAGATATTTTTCCACATTAGCTGACAAAACAACATGGCCCATTCCCTTTTTCAGATTTTTTCCTATCCAAACTATGTTAAGGATACTAAGAGAACATCTAGTGATAACAAAGTGTTTCAAAGCAATGTGGTATAATTCATATTCATATTAAAATTCAGTTTTTATTTAGATATTTGTGCAAGAGAATACAGCAAGTTTCTATAATGAATTTGAAGGCCTCATTTTATTTTTATTTTATTTATATATATATATATATATATACATATATATACACATACATATATTTTATAAGAGGAAGGGCTTTATTCACTTGCCGGGAGCTTATGGCATAAAAGAATTCCACATGGCCTCTCTCTATGACTGGCTTTGTCTTTCCCTTTTTTATCAACAATCAAAAAGTTCCACCCCACAGGTACCCTTCTTATTGGCCAGTTTGAATCAAGCGGGAGATGGTAGTCTAGCCCCTACAGAACTTGGAAAGTTCTAAGTCCCAGGAAGTTAGGTTTACAAATTCCTAAGGGCTGAGTCACCATGGAGAGGACCCTGTAGGTGTATCTTTGTGGTCTCCTTGAGAAGACCTGTTCTCTTTGACCTTACCCTACTTGGGTATCCTCTCTCATTCCCTCCTTTTGATACTCCAATATATTTTAATTTGGGGTCTCAATATCAGCTTGTTTCTTCAGGTACTGATAGGCCTTCATAGTACCATGGTGGTGGACTAATATACATATGAGTTTTTACTTTTCCTTGTGATATTCCCCCCCCACCTTTTCCCAAAGTCCAAAAGTCTAATTAAGACAAGTCCCTCGAGGAGTTTCCTCAGGCTACAACCATGCATTGACAAGCCAGCTCCCAGTATGTGGCTGGAGCAGGGCATGTTCATGGTCTTAAAACTTACCTTTACTTCCCGAGAGGCAGTGAAGTCCTATTCAGCCAGCTGTGATGACTCCAGGTGAGGATTCCTCCCACCTTCACAGCTGTGTGTGTGTGGTCAGGATCATGGTGGGAAATTTACCATGTTCTGTTTAGTTTTTTGTGTCTGTACACCCTTTGTCTCTGGAGGATCAAGGAGACCAAGTCTAGGTCTAGAATCAGAAACTGGTCCCCCTGAGACCAAGGTGGAAAGGACTTTCCACCATTATCCTGAAGCCCTCATTTTAAATGATAAGTTTGAGTAGATCCCAGTAATATATTTTTGATGTTGCTAAAATTGCCCAGGGGAGTCCTCCTCATAAAATATTCCACCCAGGCCGATTTCATCAAGTGTTTTCCCTGCACTTTCTTCTAGTATTTTTATAGTTTCATGTCTTAAGTTTAAATCTTTAATCCAGTGAAATTTTATCTTAGTTAAAGGTGAAAGGTGTGGGTCCAGTTTCAGTCTTCTACAGGTTGCCAGCCAGTCCACAGAGCACCATTTGTTAAATAGGGAGTCTTTTCCCCACTGATTGTTTTTAATTGGTGAATCGAAGATCAAATGACAGTAATTAGCTGGGTTCAAACTTGGTTCTCTATTCTGGTCCATACATCTACCTCTCTGATTTGTGCCAGTAGCATGCTTTTTTGATCACTATCAATTTATAGTATAACCTGAGGTCCGATGGTGTGATTCCTCCTGAGTTGTTTTTATTTCTGAGTAATGTCTTGGCTATTCAAGGTTTTTTTCTGATTCCATATAAAATGAAGTATTATTTTTTTGAGGTCTTTAAAGTATGACAGTGATGCTATAAGAATGAAAAACAACAAATATTGCTGTTCTAGCTTTCAAACGAGGAGAAATGCTTATCTTTGTTTATCTATTAGTGAAATAGAGCTTGTGAGTTTCTTCAGGGTTTTGACTTTTGGGAAAGTATAGAAATTTTCTTAAGAGAGAGTACATGTTTTTGTGCTTCAGGAGAAAACTTTTTTCAAGTTAATATCTGAAAGATGTTTGGAGAACCTTACTATACACTGGCAAACAAGGCAAGAAGAATAGTAAAAAACAAAAACAATTGAAGGTCAACAGAAAAATAAAACACACTGTACAATTTAGTTTTCATACTGTGACTGATACAGCACACGTACTTCACAGGGAGGAGAAATAAAACCAAATAATACTTGTTCTTTTTTAGAGTTGATTTTATTCCTGCTAAGCCTAAATAATGAGGCATTTATATTTTCCTTTTCCTCCCTGTTTAAGTTTACAACAGAGAAAATAGACAATAATGTGTCTATTGCACGTATGTGGATGAAGAACTATGTCTAATATATTGGCTACTACAATTAAAGTACTTTATAAATTTCTTTATGTTTTAATATTTATGAATTATATTTAATTCTTTATACATTTAAAACACTATGTTGAAAATAAGTGAGATCTATATAGAACATACCTGTGGATTTTCTTATATCCCAAGTGGAAACTAGATTTTGATTATTGTTGAAATACTTAATATCTTTCTAGAGACTCAAGTGGTATTAAAAATATTCCTATGATTTAGATATCAAATTATTTGTTGGAAAGGCTCTCTTTTCAGATTACTTTCACTAATTCTGTCTCTTGCTTGGGCTCTGTTATATTGAAGATTGAGTCTATGGATTATAAAGAGAAAATCCATAAGGTCTATCCTACAAAACAATATTAATAACAAAAATACTTCAGTTAGTATGTTAGCAGGTTGGATAAATATTGATTTACCGAAGTGACTTACAGTTTTAGCTCCTTATTCTTTTTGTATGAAACGTGGAAGAACTTTACCAAATGGGATGAATAACATGGAAGTTCCCAAGCTACTTTACAGCTACCTGTTTCAATTTCACTTAGTAAAAATTTGAGCCTACTTGATTCTGATTTCTCTCAGGCACAGGTAGCAAAGGAGTAAGTCACATCATGTGTAACATCACATGAGAGATAATAAGATTATTCATTCAATGAACATGTGCCAGATGTCTATTTTGTATTCCAGACACTTGGTACCTAAGAGTGAACAGTAAAGCCCTTGGCCTTAATCATCTCAAATTTTTGATTAGGAGCAAAGGGACAGTGATAAACACAATCTAAACCTAAATATAGAACTTAATTTGAGGCAGTGATAAATATAAAAAAAAAAAAAAGCTAAGTGCAAGAGTATTGAAGGATACTGATACTTTAGTTATGATATTTAGGGAATGACTGACATTGACCTCAGAGACTTATTCTATTAACAGCACAGCCAATGAAGTTGACACTCAGTAAGCAAATGAGAAGAAACAAGAACATAAGAAATGAAGCATGAGGTAGAACCAGATACTTAGTGTCTGTCTTCTTCCAGTAATTATGGTAATTCAAATTTATTTGGATTTTACATATTTTCTTACCATACAAATGTGCCAACCCTAATGGTGTTTTAAAAGTTGTGTTCTATGTTCTCTGTCGTGAATAGAATTATGGGAACTCAAGAACTAGAGCAGGAATATAATTAATTAGAAAACTATTTCAGTAGCCCGTGGAGTCCAGTAGTAGCAAGAACTCATTGACCTCCCTTCTTCAGGAAATGTTGCAGCTCCCTAAAGTGCTTTACTGGAAAGGGAGACACAGAAAAGAAACTGAATTATCCAAGGGTGTCTGTGTGTGTCGGTGAATTTCACTACATACGTAGATTCTTCCCTGAAGTTATCATCGTGTATTACATCTTAAGACTCACTCCCAATTCTTATTTGCCTCCTCCTTGTTTTGTAAGAGCCTAGTGCATGGTGATTACACTAACTGAATTCCAAGTTTCTGCTTTATCACTTTATTTATTTTTATTTATTTATTCATTTTTTGTTGTTGTTGTTTGCACTTTGGCCAGGGCTGGGTTTGACCTCACCACCCTTGGTATATGGGACCAGCACCCTAGTCACTGAGCCACAGGCACCACCCAGCTTTATCACTTTAAATTAAAATGATTTACACACCCACCAAATTTAACAAAACAGGTAACAGTAGCTTCCTGTGCCCCATTCCACATTAAATTTCCTCCCCCTAGTTCTACTATCCCATGTATTAAACAAAAATTTTTGTGTTAGAGTTAGCACTCTGAAATATTTTCTTATAAGTATTCAGATAGTAATATTCTATGAAATCACATTAAAGAAAAAACTCCTTTGGCTTCCTTGTTTTGGTTATCACATTTTATTCATATGAGGCTGACATAACATTAAAAGTAAAACTGTACTAACAGAGTATAATAAAAAAAAATTAGTCTTTTTTGCTCACCAAGGAAAATCACCTATACTTCCAAGGTATTTCCTATAACATTTGCCTTTATATTTTGGACCCTTTACACCACTTCTTCATTTATCAACTTAGGCAACTTCGTGAGCAAGAGGATTTAACTCTTTCAGTACTTCTTTATCTTTTTTACTCCTGAATCAATATAAAAAGTTATATAAAAAGTATATTAGTTATTGCTTATATTATAATTATTCATGAATTGGGAGACTACTTATGAAAAAATCTTTTTTATAGAAATTTCTGTTTTTTAGTGTATTGCTTCTCTTGTTTCAAGTGTCTCTGTTCCTCTCTCCTTTGAATCATATTATGTCATTATGCTTAATCATATCCATTCCATTCACTTTTTCTCAGAAACTGACCTTCACATGCTCTTCTTCTTCTCTTGAGATTATTCTTGATTTCTGCTACGCAGTTGGTATTCTAATACTTCCCTCATTTATCTCTTGAGGTGAACCCAATTTCTTAAATTTCACATGTTCGTTTTACTTGGTTTATTCTCTTCTTTTGCCAAAATTTTCCTAAATTTCTTAAGATTATAAGAGCTAAATATTTTCTGAAGCCTAAGTGTCCGACAATTATCTTTTTCACTCTGAACTTGAATGATAGTTTGTTTCATGCCAAAACATGTAAAGATTTAACATTTTTTTACCAGAGGATTTTAAAGCCGTCGTGCTACAATTTTCTATCTTACAGTATTGCTGTCCACGCTCGATATTTCGAATATGATTGTGATTCTTTTAAAACAACTTTAGAATTTGATTTTTATATTTTTATAAAAATATACATTTTAATATATTTATTAAGTGGTATATATTTATTTTAAAATGTATACCACTATGGCTTGCTGGTCCTTTCTTACTAACTGAGCTAGAGACAGAGAGCTTTCAATCTTCAGACAAATTCTCCTAAATTCTTATTTTTTTTAATAGCCTGTGTACCAGGCTATAATCTAAGTTTGTGAAGGTACACTTTGTGTTTGCTAAATCACCTCATTTTGCATTTCTCAAGACATACTGGTCATTAAGTGATATATAATTGTATTTGATCTTTTTTGACCTGACAGATTTTTCTTTTTCTTTTTTTTTTTAATTAAATCATAGCTGTGCTGACAGATTTTTCTAATTCATTTCTTGTAACCCCTATATCTGAGGTTGGTTCCTCTTCTGAGACTCTGACTTTCTTAACCTTTACCGTCTGTTTTCCATAACATTTAATTTTGTTATACTTCAATGAAATTCTATGACATTTATTATTAAATTGTTCTATTGATTTTGTTTGCTATTATGTGTTCAATTCCCAAGAACTTTTTTGTATTATTTGATTGATCTTACTGTATATTAATGTCATTTCAAAAACTTTTAAAATTACAATTACCATACATGAAAAATGCATGAATTACTGGTCTACAACTCAAAAAATATTTACAAGTTAAGCACATCTGTGTGATCACCATACACATAAAAAAGGAGCTGAGTTAACTTGCAGGGCCCTGTGCCCTCTCATCACTCACCCACTCTCTCCTGCCTCAACTAAACCTACCCTCTTGACTTCTAGGAAATAGAGCAGCTTTAACTCGTCTTAAACTTTATTTACGTGGAATCACATTTATGTACCTTTTTGTGTTCGTCTTATTTTAAAATAAATATTTGTGTGAAGCTACAAGTCAATCATTCCTCTTACTGCTACCTACTACTTGAATACACCACATTTACTTACATGTCTTAATATTGACGGTCACTTTATTTCCTTCCAGGTTTACCAATTATAGAGAATGCTTCATAGAATAGCAGTGAACATGTCCTTTGATGAATCTATGTTCCAATTTCCTTTAATTAAATAAAGAGTAGAATCATTGGATTATGAAATAAACCATAAGGGATTCTGCCTAGTGGTTTAACAAAGCATTTTATTCTAGCTTTCACTTCCACCAGGTATGTATGAGGGTTCCAGTTTTCCCACATTTTTGTCATTATTTAGTGTGGTCAGCAGTTTACTTTTAACTATATTGAGAATGGTTATTCATTATTTCATTTATTCTCTGAAAAAGTTTGCAAAAGATTATTAACATATAGCATTTGATGAGTGAGAATTACTCTTCTGCCTACATGTCATTTATTGAGTGTGTGCTGATGAATTCTTACTCTTTCTCTTCAATGTATTTTTTTTAAATCATGTTTTAAAGTTAATTTGCTGGGGGTAGAAATTACAATGGCCGTTCTGGTTTTCTATTTTAGCATGTAAAGATGACGTTCTGCTCCTCCATTGATTCTGTCAAGCAAACTGATGTCTTGTTGCTATTTCTTTTTTAACAGCTTTTAAGTTTTGTCTTTTACTCAAACAATTATTACCATTACTAGATTTTGTATGTATTTTGTTCCTAGTTGGGGTTCTTAGTGTTTATTAAATTTGTGGCACAAAAGTATGCTATACATTAATACTGGGAAATTATCAGTAATAACATCATCAACAATTAATTGTTTGGATTTCTTTATTGAGTATTAACATTCAAAGGACTATATACATTTACATATGCAATTCAATATATAGAATATATAATCTCTCTCTATATATAAATATTTGGAAGCAATCACCATAATCAAGAGAAATATCATATATTTGTAAATATTATTTTTACTACTCCCAAATTTTCTCATGCTCCTCGTTACTTCTCCTTCCTACTCCCCTCTCACACCCATCTCTCCCAGAGAAAATTCACCTGCTTTTTGTTACTATGGGTGATTATGCATTTTATAAATTCTATGGATTGGAACCATATCGTATGTAATTTTTTGGTCTGGGATTCTCCTCAGCATAATTATTTTGATATTTTTCTATGCCACTATAGGTATAAGTCTCTTTCTTCCCTTCTTTGAACTCCTGAGAAGTATTCATTGGAAGCTACATTGTAATTTGTCTACTTATCACATGATGGTCACTGGAGTTGATTTCAGATTAATCATTACAAAAAAGGAGTTTCTGTGAACATTGTGTACATGTTTGAATAGACATATGCTTTTCTTTCTCCTTAGTTAAATATCTTGGAGGATAGGGGCTTGACCATGTCCCAGTTATTTGTTAAACTTTTTAAGAAACTGCCAAACTGTTTCACCATCAGTGCATGAGAATTCCAGTTCATACTCTCCATCTAATAGGTTTACAGTTGTATCAAATTGTGCTTTTAGTTTGCCTTTTCCCATTGCTAATGCTGTTAAGCGTCTTTTCACCTGTGTGTATTCCATTTGTAATCTTCTTTTGTGAAAATTTATGCCCAAATATATTGCTGGAATTAAGGCTTTTTTTTTCTTTACTATTGAGTCCTTAGTGCTCTTGAAACATTCTGGATAAAAGTTTTTACCAGGTATATTTGCAAGATTTGCAAATATATGCTGTTAGTATCGACTTGTTTTTTTTTTTTTTTCATTTATTGAAAATGTCTTCAAAGAGCAGGTGTTATACTTCATTACTATTCCACTCCATGCCACATAAAAGAACATTATAATATCCAAAAAGTAGTAGAGACCAAGAAAGAAAATAAAAACCAGTGATCACTGCATATAATTAGGAATAACCTTGCTGTTTTGCAAGACTTTTGTTTTAAGCATAAAAAGACATGTACTCCTAAAGTTATCCACTTGTGACCTGCTCATGGTGTAATTAGTAAAGTTCTATAATTCTCAGTGACATATGCAACACACACGCACACACACAGACGCTCAATATGAAAGCTGTGGTTCTAAAGAAATTCTATGTGAATAAAACCCTGTTTACAATACTATCAATATTTCACATTATTGCACCAAAAAAATCACAAATTCTTGGTATGCACAGAATGATAGTTTCTATAAAGCCCTATTGCTTATTATGGATTATTCAATTTCATATTTACAGTACCCAGTGTTCAGATTTTGAGCAGGCTAGAACAAAGAAACAGCATGCTTTCTAATACATTAGGTGATTTTCCCATTATTACACAGAAAAGCTACGTGTGGCATTAGAATTGCTATATTTTTATCTTATTCAGTTTTTATAAATATTTCTAAATGTTAGGGCCAACTTTTATCATATCTCAAATTCAAGATGCCAGTGACAGCCCTCCTCCAACAAAGGATCATATTGCTAAGGATATGGCCTAAAAATGGGTCTTCTAGTCTGAAGCTCTACTAACCCTTTCCATGTATTTGTTTAGGAATGCATGTATTTTTTCTATATTTTCTTTTGGAACATACCCAAGGACTCCTCAGCTTCAGCGTTAAACAAAATACTATTGAGAAAAATAGGAATGACTTTATCCATAGTCCATGCCCTCAAGATATTCGTTTGTGGGTGTATGGGAGATAAGACTGGCATATGAAGTTTGGGTATGGGAGTCAAAATGATATATTTTCTATTAAAATATCTTACACAGGCATATAAAATAAGAATTCAGTTTATGTAGGAATAAAGGAGAGACTCTGGAAAGGAATAGAGAACAAGTCTAGTATGAAGGAAAGGCCATGTTATTAAATCATGGAGGGGAAAAAAAGATTCGAGGTAGAAGGAAAGATGCAAGTATATTGTAGAGTTCCTACTTTGTGATCAGCCTCAAAAAAAAAAAAGTATAATATGAAGATGTGGTCAGAGAAATAATACTTAAATAGCTATATGAAAATAACCTTTCTGATTTTAAAAGCTACTTAGATAATTTTCTTTTATCAATATAAATATAGTAAAGATATTTTCTCCTTACCTCCTTTTTATAAAATTTCCAGGTAGAATCACTGTTATTGAGATAAAACTCTAATAATTCTTTACTATTTACTGTTTATTATTCAATTATTTGAGTATATTTTCTTTTATAGGTGTTCTTCCCTATTGTAGCAACCTTTTAAAATTTATATTCTTTTTGATGGTTATTCAATTTTTGTTCCTATTTTACTCAATAGCCAGTGCTAAGTTGTCCTGATAATACCCAACACACAAAAGACCAAGATGTAACAGGGCAGCTTTAAAATTCAGTGAAAAATATGGCAAATATATAAGCATTACTATATTCTTGAAAAACAAATCTATGTCTCACTCATTCACTCCCTGCCACTTTAAATGAGTGCTCTGACAACCGTATGTTGTTTTGATGTTTTACATGCTGAGTATCACTGGACACTGAACAAGTCTTTTGCAGTTTTACAGCCTATAAATTGGCTGTATGTTACAGACAAATAACTTTAACATGTCTCCTGTGTGTACCTGTTCATTGATCCAATACCTTGCCTTATGCTCATGCCCACATTCAATAATCATCGTTATGGAAATGACAATGCTGGTCTGTTTCATCCAGTAGTAGCGGCAGATGCTAAGGGTACTATAAATCACACAGCCTTTCACGCATGTTTCTCTTAGAATGACTGACTGCTTTCAACTGGGGAATATATTTATGAGTGTATTTTCATTCTTTCCCCCACCTATTTCAAGTCTTCAAAGAGCTGAAACTCCTGCTCCACAATCTTAGAGCTCCAATGTGGTTCCTTTATGCGCCTTCTTTTTATCTACTGCTCAGAAGAACTTGCCACAAATTTTAGCAGAGGTATCAGAGGCGTAAAAGCTCTGAATTACTCTGGAATGACACCATCTACGCATCACAGACTTAAAAAAAAAAAAAAAAAAGAATCAAAAGCATTTCCAGACAACTTGGACTTCAGGGTTTGGGGTTTGGTAATATTGGTTAAATACATTTTCAAGTTTTAGTTGTATCCATAGTTATTCAGATGTGGATACTAAAAGACTACAAACTATTGAGCACTAAATACCAACTTTGGAGCAAATATTACGTATCAACTTTTTTTTTTCTATTTAAAGATTAGCTTGCATTTTATAGCATTTATATCAACGGAATCATACTTACGTATTTTGGGAATGGGGGCTGGCTCTGTCACATAGCATAAGTATATTGAGGTAATGTATCCACTTTGTTCATATATCAGTAAATTAATTGTTTGTATTGCTGATTAGACATAACATGTGTGCATAATTTAAAATGTGTGTATTCATTCCCTTGTTGAGAAGGCTTTTTCAGTTTTGAGTTGTTACAAATAAAGGTGCGATGAATATACACTCATATCATGGTACAGACACCTATTTTTACATCTCTTGGGTGAATACCTAGGAGCGGGCTTTCTGAGTAATATGGTGCATGTAGGAGTAATTTGAAAAGAAACTCTTAAAGTATTTTCCAAAGTGGTTATACCAATTTACCTTTCCATGAGCAGTATATGAAATTACTAAACGTTCCACAGTCTCACTAAGACCTGACACATTTTCTTAAATTTTCACCATTCCAATAGATCTGTAGTTGTGTATCAGTATGATTAAATTTGCATGTTTATAATGACTAAATATCACTTCATGTACTTCTTGGGTAAAGGGTTTGAATCATTTTCCCATTTTTAAAAAATTTAGCACCTTTTTTTCTTATTACATTTCAATAAATCTCTATACAGGCCTGAAGTTCATGTGCCACCCTGTACCTCCAATATTTGTCCAAGTATGTGGCTCATTTCATTCCTTTATAAGGTCTTTCAAAGAACAGAGGATTTTAATTTTGATGAAGTCAAATTTAACATTTTTCCCCCTTTGATCATATTTTTGGCAGCGTACCTAAGAAATTCTTGTCTGAACCAAGGTCACAATTATTTTTACTATGTTTATTTCAGAAGTTTTGTAGTTTTTATTTTTTATTTGATAAGTGATATGTTTTAGTTAATTTTTTTACGTGTTTCAAACCATTCAAAAACTTTTTATGAGGGGGATGGGATTGAATACACAAATGTTCCAGCACTACTTGTGAAAATCTGTTCTGATGTCTGTATAGGTAAGTCCAGTTCTGGAAACACTACATTGTTCTATGGATATGTTCATATATATTTTGGGCAATAACATAGTTTTATAATAAAATTAAGCATTTCAATAAATGCTGAAATCAAGTCATTTTAATTCCCCATGTAGTTCTTTAATGTCATAATAGTTTCATCTATGTTCATACATGTTTTAGAATTGTACAGATGTTCCTAAACGTGCAATGAAGTTATGTACTGATCACCCATTTGTAAGTTGAAAATATCTTAAAATTTTTTTAATATACCTGACCTTCCAAATATCATAGCTTAGCTTAACTCACCTTAAACATGGTCAGAATATTTATATTAGCATACATTTTGGCAAAATTATCTAACACAAAGCCTATTTTATAATGAAAATTTTGAATCAAATATCAAAATTTGAAGTATGGAGTCACTTTCACATCGTCATAGAGTAAAAAATTATAAATCAGGGTATCTGATTTAAATTGTAAATCAGGGTATCTAATCAAAACAAAAAAAAGCAAGTAATCCAATTAAAATGCTCACATGTTGGGACGTTTTAGATTGTCATTAAAAATTTTTTTTAAAAGATTTGTGCCAATTTTTATTTTTACATAGTCTACTTTTTCCATTAAAAAATTGTTGCTTTGGATTTTTTATTTTTATATTATGAATCAATGCTGAGTGGTTACTTGATTTATTTTTTTTAATATTATGAATCAATGCTGAGTGGTTACTTGAATTTTTTTTTATATTATGAATCAATGCCTGAGATGGTAAATTTAAAATAAAACTGATATGGTTGTTTTCATTCATTTTAGTAGGCTGTTATAAAAGTGAACACTACATGCATATATGTGCCTCCAAAGAAGACATATGAACGGTCAATAAGCTTATGAATAGTGTTCAACATCATCTTTCATTAAAAAAAATGCTAATCAAAACTACAATGACATCACTCCAGCCTCAGAGAGACAGCTATCATCAAAATGTCACACCATCGCAAGTATTGGCAAGCATTTCAAAAAGTCAGAGCCTTTGTACACTTCAAATGAGAATTTAAATGGTTCCATCAGTAGTCTGATAGTTGCTCAATATGTTATACATAGAGTTAATTGTTCATCCAACAATTCTACGGTAGGGTATACAACCAAGAGAAATTAAAACATACGCCTACACAAAAACTTGTGCATGAATGTTCATAGAAGCATTTTTCTATAATACCCAATAGGTATAAGTAAGCCATTCTGATGAATGAATAAACAAAATATGGTTATGTTTTTATAAAGATATCCAATAAGAGACTTGTATTCAAAATATATAAGGAACACACTTAATTCAAAAACAAAACAAAACAAAAAAAAGCAAGAAATCCAATTAAAAATGCTCAGATGATTGGAATACATATATCTTTTTTTTTTTTTTTTTGAGACAGAGCCTCTAGCTGTCACCCTGGGTAGAGTGCTGTGGTATCACAGCTCACAGCAACCTCCAACTCCTGGGCTCAAGCGAGTCTCCTGCCTCCGCCTCCCAAGTAGCTGGGACCACAGGCGCCCGCCACAACACCCGGCCATTTTTTTGGTTGCAGCCGTCATTGTTGTTTGGTGGGCCTAGGCTGGATTCGAACCCACCAACTCAGGTGTACATGGCTGGCCTATTGAGCCACAGGCGCCGAGCCAGAATACATATATCTTAAGAAGATGTACCAGTCCCAAATAGGCACAAGACATGATTTTTACATCAACAGCCAAAGGGGAAGTGAAAATCAAAACCAAATGACAGCACTTCATAACCACTGTAATGGCTAAACAACAACAACGACAAAAGTGTTGGTAGATTTAGACAATTTGGAAAACAGTTTGATAGTTCTTCAAATTGTTATACATCAGTTTATGATACACTCTCAAATTCCACTCCTAGTTGAATATCTGAGAGAAATAAAATATATATTGACACAAAAATTGCATGTGATATTCAGAGCAGCATTATTGTTAATGTTTACAATTAGGATACAAGGAAAATATTAATTGAGCACTGAATAAACAGTGTAGTATTTCTAAAAAAAAGAATATCATTAAGGCATAAGAATTGTACTGAAAAATTGTATACAGATTGTGATATGGGTGAAACTTAAAATTATTCTAAAGGGAAGAAATCAGTCACAAAATACCACATATTATATAATTTTGTTTATGTAAATTCTGAAGAATAGGCAAATCTATAGGTACCTAGATAGAGTGAAAATGGGGATTGGGAGGTAATAACTAAAAAGTAGAGAAATCTGACATGGGGTAGTAGAAACGTTTTAAAATTGATTAAGGTAATGATTTATCTAAAACAAGGGCTCTGTACAGTTTGGGTGGAATCATAAAGTATGTGAATTATATTTCAATAAAGTTCTTCCAAAAATATATTTTTAAAAGTGAATACCATAAAAGAGACAAATTTTATAATGGAGGAAAATGTACAGCACTAAATAGACACTTGATTACCAGTAGGTTTCCTAGAGAAAACAACAAATAAATGGGAACATAAATGTTGGTTTGGGGACCCAATGTACTCACTGTGAGATGGATTTAAGATAAAACTTTATTGATCAACTGAGCTCCATAAGCCCTTACCGACATGAACCACAGTGACATTCTGGGTCTCTTGGAATCAATGGCAATTCAGAGCTAGGGTTCAGGAGTTCCTGGAAGTTCTGATTATTTTCTTTTCCCCGTTGAATTGATACACATTAAAAGACCATAGGTTTTCAGTCAGGTGAGGATTAAGGTTAACATCTCTTAGATTTTATTGAGGATTTAATTTATCAATATACCTGTTTATATGTAGGCTAGTTTAAAGATAATATTTACATATAGCCTCCAAAGAAGAAAACTTATATAAGAAAATTTACAATTTGATTCTCAAAAACTTATTTTGTTCTTGACATATTAAAATGGATAAATATTACTCTTTTAGTCTGGTAGTATACAGGGTTCTTTTTCAAGGGAACCTGCTATTCAAGGGATCCAGCAACTGAGGGGCACCTCTCTCTGTTTTTATGAATCAGGTTGGACTTTTACTCACTTTAACTGGAGCTTTTATAGATCAAGTAAGAATGTACTAGGCTTATTTCTAAGATATTTGGTATTAGAAAGTGGGAAATAAATCCGACGATGACTCAGGGCCTACACCCACAGTGAATTTTCCTAGGAATCCTATGTTGTGGACATATACCTTCTAAGGCGAGGGATAAGCAGCCGCATTTGGACCCTCCTACAATCAAAAGGAGGCACAAAGCTAAGGGGGCCTTACTGGATTTAGGAAGCAATTTATTTCTCATTTGGATGTGTTAATCCACTCACTGCATTACCAGATAAATGAGTGGGTTGGCCAACTTACCAAGTGACTGAAAAGCTTCTGGTTTTGCATTGTGCTGAGAATGAGAGCAGGATGTACCACAGGTCCAGGCTGCCGTGCGAGCAGGTCCACCACTTGCGCCACATGATCCAGCAGTTTGATGGCGTTTGAAGTGGCAGTGAATAACAGGGGTAGGCTTTGGAGATTTTGGCAGCCCCTTATACGTAAATCACATTGCAGGCCCTTTGGCTTACAGAGTAAAGTCCTGTCATCCTCCAAAGACAACCGTTCTCTTTTGAGAAACAATTCTTGACCTGTTGTTGGACATTAGTAGAAACTGAAGACGTAAACGTAGGCCTTCAAATGACCCCGTGAGCTGAGCTACCCGTGTTGACCTGGGCATCATCTCACACCCCAGCACATACAGTTCTGGGCACAGAGAGCAACACTTCGCCATCCACTGTTCCTACTCTGCCTTGTCACTCCCAGCCTGGACCCACAGCTTCACTGGGGAGTTTTCCAGGATCAGTTGACAAAGGAAGAGAAGACTCAGATAATTCTGCATGGCATGCAGGTAGCACTGGAATGTGCATGCTCGCAGTACCAGACATTTTTTCTGGGATACTTTGATGGTAGCCGACAGCAAATATGATACAAGTGTGGCAGGGTAATATTTTCAGGTTTTGATTTCGCTCTTACCTTCCCCTCATTCTTTCTGAGGGTTTATTTATTTGTTCACAGAAAGAAAGCAAGACCAAATTATTTTCATGTCAAAAGCCGAAATGTTGGAGCTTCAAAAGCTTCGATTCTAAATCCTGAATTACTTAGAAGTTACAATCGTTGTTATTTGTGATTTAGAAGATTAAACCGGGCAGTCAGAATTAATTTGTATGATGCCTCTTGCTACCTCGTTTCTACCATCACCTCTAATAGTAGATAAATTAACTCACAAAAGTGAACAATAAAGAAATAAAACAAGAGTTTTAGATGCTAGTAATTAATAGAAGGGATTTTTTCCTCCCACAAAGTCTAGGATGAGGATGGGAGCACTATATAAATTTTAGTTTGGAAAATTCAAAAACTGGTTCAGCTAAGGCTCATACGTCGTAAGAATTCTCCCCTTTCTAGACTAGTGTGTGAGTATAAGAAATTTTTGCATGAGCTCTGTAGGCTGTCAGCTCTGCGGCAACTGGATAGAAGCTATGGTTCCACCAGTCATGAATCATGCTGCCAAGAGAGGTTTTCCTCAGTGGCTAAAAGCAGTGTAAATAGGGCCCTGGAATCTGGCAGATGTGGAGGGGCCTCATGGCAAGATGAAGCAATGTGTCAAAGTGAATTAACTGCTGTGGACCCATCACCAATGAGCAGTGGTGAAGGAAGACTCCATGGTAGAAACCATTATAAACACATGGTCATGACCTGGGTTAGATATATATCCATATCTCCCCTTCCAAGTATCTGGCCTTAGTCTTGCCCTTACTTAAGTGCCTAAGAGACAACTTTATGAACTTACATGAACAACTTACTAAAATTTAATTTTTGGCATCGGATAGAGCAAAGGCTCAAAATTAAGCTTAATCATAAAATGTAATACTCCTCATCTACAGGTGTTAGAACGCAAGGTTTGGGTCTTTATACTGATACAAGTCACTACTAGCTACTGAGTGTTTACCAGGTGTCAAGCCTTTCACTAACTACACTATAAAGATTATCTCAGTTTGGCTAACAGTAAGGCATATTCTAAAAATGTTCTCCCTAGAGCCATTACTTTTAATGACCGACCCTGTCCACGGTGATGATAAAAGTTGTTATACTGTCTTATTGTTGTTTAACACCATACAACTTCGAGCAGCACTGGATTAAATTCTTCTCAGATCTAGCAGTTTTAGATCCAGGAATCCAAAAAAGTCCGTCAAACCCTAATTAACATGACATGTTTGTCCCTATCCTTAAAGCCACTTCCCACTAGCAGGAGATTTATGATTTCTCAGCATAGCTGGCAACAATTTTGTTTCTATCAAGCAAAAAATTATACTATGTTGGAGATATTCAACATAAAATAAATAATAATATTAAAGGCTTTGTCTCGTCTTAGGTTACCCTCTGGCTTCAAAAAATTAATTGGCCCCACAGGCTTAGGTACATTATAAATTTCTAAACAGGGCATTGGATACAGAGGATCGTTGTTAGAATGATCACTTCTTTCCCTAAGGCGTCCCTTAAAAGGCTGCTCAAAATGGAAAATGTGCGCTTGAGGCCTGGCCTAGGAAGAACTAACAGGAAGCACACCACATTCAGCGCTGACCTTTGCAGCATTTTTCTAAAAAGTGAATTCAGCCTTCAGCCCTGCCAAAAGGTATAAATAAGCTTTGCAGTTTCGACCTTAGCTAGTGGAGAAGCAACAGATAAGCTGGCATCAAAGAAAATTTTGCTTTTATTTTAGAAGCATTTCCTTCATGCTTATACCATTGTAAAATGTAAAGGTGGGTTACTGTGGGCAGGGAAGGGACAGCCCAAAGATGAACTTGGCAGGTCAAGCAATTTCTCAATAAACTGGTGAAATTGCTGAGGAAAAGTCATATGTTGAAAACAGGAGAAAAAAATGTTTTTAAGAATCTCATCACTTGTGTATATTCTTCTGTCTCTTGAGAGAGACAGTGTGTGTGCGCGTGTGTTTGGGTGTGTGTCTGGATGTTTAAATCACTGTATTTAGGATTTTTTTTTTTTAAGAAATGTTAAGCTTCTCAGATATAAAAATGGTCCCTAGGTATTTTTCTTGACCATACAAAAGTGAAAAAAGCATGAAATAGTTTTGCCAAGAGGAACAGATGTTTTTGTTGTATATTTCTTACTCCCCGGGCATGTTTGAGAATGCTAAATATAAACGTTCAAACAGACAGGGTGCAAACATGCAGGAAGTTTGGGGGAGTGTGAGGATTCGTTTGGGCAATTTAATCTGATTCACAACTTTGCACATGAATCAAAAATCAGGCAAATTGGAAAAAGGAAGGTTTGGGTGCTATTAACATGAGTACGGCATACATCTTAAAAAGAAAGCAAAGCCACACAGCTGGCCAATTCCATTACTAACTTAGACTACATAAAGAATAAATAGGCACAAGTTTCAAAGACTTACACACACTAACTTAATTTTATGTGATCATTTCAATGCCTTTAAAAGACAGCTTTAATGGGGTCGCATTCATAACTATTTTTTACTCATATTTCCTACAGTCTTATGTATTAGAAAATAAAACTCTCTCACAGCCAAAGTTGTAGGGGATCAGAATACATATTCTGACTAGCTCATGGCATGGCACGGAGTTATCTAATGCTCCATACACATAATCCGTTAATCTAAACTTTCTGATTAGTGGAAATTAAATGCATAGTAGTAAATAGTAGTAACTACAACTTTAATTCCCATTTTTAGTTGATCTCCCTGATTTATAAAATAAACAATCTTCTTTGCAACTGCAATATATCAAAAAAGTCTGTTATCATTTAAAAAAGTTTTTAAAAAGTACAAAGAAGAAAAAAATTCCTCAATTCTTACGCTTTCCTTCACACCCAAAAGTGTTTCTGTGTCAAACAACTATGCCACACTTGATAATTGTATATTTGATAAGATTTGGGGGGAAAACAAATAAATATTTTGGAATGCGTCTTGTGACTCTATTTCTGGTCAATTCATCATAGACTAGAACATTTTGTGTTGTACTGTGTGAAATTTGAAAGCTTGAATAAAGCTTGTCTTTATTTTTTAGGTTAAATTTAGAGTTGGTTTTAAATTTTATATATATATATATATCATATATATCTTGGACTTTCAGCATTTTGTAGCCTATATAGAAGATGTTACTGATACCTAGATACTACCCACAACTTCTGTTCAGTGATGGTTGAAAATGTGTCACAACTTCCTTTTTCTCTGCAGAATTTTACACCACATAGCTGAAAAGGAGTCACCTTTTTAAGAGAACTTATATTCTTCCCTAGCTACCCATTTAGAAAGGACAGTCTACTGCCAATGACAGACTGAACCAAGGACACAAAGTGTTGGCATGATTCTCTGAAGGAACAGGAGGATCAGGTAGTAAAAGTTACTGCCTGTGGTTGATCCCTCATGGTCTTGAACCTTGTTTAGTGATCAAATCCCTGGTTACTGAATATAACATTAAAATGGATATATTTAGTAGTTGACAGAATCTTCACTTTGGTTCCTTAGATGATAGAGCAAAGAGTCATTGGAAAAGGAAGGACAAAGTAGAAACCCTTGAAATCTCTCCATCTTTTCAGAAGAAATACTGTATTTCATAGGAAAGGTAGAGATTAGTACCACCCTCAAGGACCTAAAGGGTGGAATGCTTTACCTGGGATGCGTCCTGTTTAATTTGGAAGTCTAGCCCCTATAAAGGACAGATGGACCATGGCGGATAATATAGACTACTGACAAACAACCAAACCGTGGAATTTTAATTGCTGTGCCAGATGTGTCATCTTATCTTCCAGATGCAGTGTCATATCTAAAACGGATAATCAAGCTTCTGGTATGGGCAGCAATTGATTTGACCAATGCTTTTTTTTTTTTTTATTCTCCCAATAGGTTTAAGAAAGGATAAACAGAAGCAGGTGCTATTCACAAGGGACAGACAAGAGCATGCATTACCGTCTTGGTCTATGACTATGCTCCCTTCCTGCTCCTGTTCTGTCCCTTTGACAGTCTACAGAATATCACATTACTCCCCAATGTTGAGGACATCACGTTAATTGGACCAAAATGGGGGAAATAAAAAATGGCAAATGCTGTGGATTACTTGTTCAGGCCATAATGAGCACTGGGGAATGGGAAATAAACTCAACAAAAAGCCAACGGTTTATCAAATAAAGGAACTATTTATGGCAACTAGTGCACTAGGTCTGGTCAGGTCATCCTATTTAGTAAAAAGTAAGTCTTGTACCTTATACCCCCTTACCAATAAAAAGAAGCAGAATACTTAGTAGTTACCTTGAGATCTTGGTGTTAGCATATCCCACACTTGAATATACTGCTACAGCCTATTTATCAGATGATTCTAATCCACTTGTTAAAGTGGGCTGCAAGGAATGCAAAGCATTAGATATTGAGTGTAAGTCCAAGCTGTGAATTAACAGCATTGAAACTAGGGAAACAGAACATGTCAGAACACATAGTACTAGATGTGTGTTTGGTAGAAAAAAAAAAAAAAAGCCTCAATGGCAGGTAGAATCCCTGGAAAAATTCAGTATGAAAGTTCTAAGAACACAGATCTGTATGGTTCTGAATTAAGGACTTCCTCCCTTCAGGCTAGAGCTTTTCCCCTTTGAGAAGCAATCTTTGGAGAAGGCTGGAAAGATTTATGTTGTAATGCATTAGTGTATGGAACATTAGACTAAACTTAACCTTCAATTAATGAAGATAGATACACATATGGAACTATTTGTAGATATGTACACAGACCCTCACTAGGAAATGCACATAGATCCCCTTGCTCTGTCAGCCACAAGGGCCTAGAGGCAATGAGACTACAATACACATTGGCACACCCAAAGCACAAATATTGGTTCCGAATACCACTATCTAATAAGAGGAAATAGGGCTTCTTGGAGAAATGGTTGGTTCTTGGACTGTGGCAAGACACATGCAATATGATCTTAGAGCATCTTGTGGTTCAAATAAAGAAATGCTCAAAACAAAACAGATCCCATAATGATGGGGATGTGCCAAAGGGATACTTGTGCCAACTCAAAGAGCCACCAACGGCCAAAGCTAGAACTATTTTATCAATAAAATAAAATAATTCTAATATAAAGTATAAAATACACAAAGCCATAGAGCTATAAATAAGGAAAAGGAAGAGAATTTCCCGTAAGAAAAATTCAAATCACATATGTAGATATTATACCCTCCAGGAGATGGGGTATGTTCTCATTCTTAGGCATGGAATGTGTTTTCCTTCCAAATAGTAAAGTATGAAAAGAAAGATAACAAGTACGTTGAGAGTGGAAACACAAGCTCACATTAAAAACACTACCTCAACCAAGTGACCAAGGCTTAACTTAACATCAACAGTGATAAGTATATTTTTGTCTTGAAAATATACACCTTTGATATGATATGATGAAAATAGCCCTTTACCTCTTTGGTATTACTTCAAAAAAAATAAGTTCATTCTATTCACAGAAAAATAAAAAGAAATCAAACAAATCCCAACTGAGAGACATTTCACAAAATAACCAGCACTCCTTGAAGCACCAAAGCCATCAAAAACAAACAATATTTGAGAATCTGTCACAGCCAATGTGAGCCTGGGGAGATGTGACAAGTAAATGTAACGTGGTATCCTAGATGGATCCTGGAGAAGAAAAGAGTATTCGGTTAAGACTAAGGAAATCTGAATAAATTGGGAACTTTATGTAATAAAAATGTATCAGTATTGGTTCATTAATTATAATAAATGCCATACTAAAGTAAGATGTCAATAACGGGGAACTGGGTCTGGAGTCTGAGAATATTTCCTGCTCTTGTTGCAGTTTACCTGTAAATCTAAAGCTTTTCTAAAATAAAAGTTTTTTTTGTTTTTACTTTTGTTTTTAAGCAGTTTGTGACAGGTTACTGATGTCAAGATTGAGCATTAGACTAGGACATATCAAATGAATAGCAGACAGACACGTTCTTTGGAATCTAGGTCCGAATGTTAAGGGCAGGTGGTCCCAGCAGCAAATTGTATGCTGGAAGCAATGCATTTTCAAATGACCCATCTTCCAGAAGGGATGTGTAAGCTCCCCAAGCAGGTAGCCCAAAACCTCGTCTCATCCACACTGTTTCTCATATCACTTGCCTAGATCCTTTACTTACTTATTTATTTATTTTTAATGTATTTAATTTTATCTTCCTTTATTTTTATTATTATTATTTTTTTAACAAGAGTCTCCTTCTGTGGCCTGGGTAGAGTGCCGTGGCCTCATAGATCACCACAACCTTAAACTCTCAGGCTCAAATGATCTCCTTGACTCAGCCTACTGAGTAGCTGGGACTGCAGACGCCCACCACAACACACTGCCAGTTTTTCTAAATTTTTAGAAAGAGGGTTACACTCTTTCACTCTCACTCTGGCTGGTCTCAAATCTTGGGCTTAAGCAATCTATCTTGGCCTCCCAGAGTGTGAGTATTACAGGTGAGAGTCACCATGCCCAGCTCTTAGGACCTGTTTACAAAGTGCCAACTGGATTTAAGAAGAATGCAGCTTCTCTGCAGCTTAACTTGGTGGTAGCTGTGGAAGAGGATGGTAGGAAGAAACCTACCCAATGGGGCCAAGTGCAGGGCAGTGTAGCCTGTGATGCATATTTGTTGTACAGACAGAAATATGGTGTGAGTGAAGCACATACAGAGACTCACAGTGTGAACGGGCTTAGTTACCTGGTCATTTGGCACAAAATAGGAAGATATATGTATTTCACATTAATATCCATCTGAGAGCACTCTCTGCGAAAGACATGCTAATAAAATAGGGGGTAAAATTAGGTTGCAGCCTTTGTCCTCAGCTAACCCAGTGATTGTAAAATAGAAATCAAACAGCGGGGGGTTGGGATGGGGAAGGGGAAACCTACTTACCTGGTAAAGTGGCCCCACCTGAGTGACAAGTGCACTTACAACCTTGACTGGAGCAACAGAAAAGCTCCCAGGTGTAACTAAAAATATTTGTACCTCTGAACCGAGAAACCTTGCTGGGGAGATGGAAACCGGGCACATCTTAACAGCGAATGTTTGTCGGAGACACCTGTAAAGAATGCCTTAGTAATGAGGGAATCGGGAAGGCTCTGGTCTCTCGTTAAAAATAGCACGGGAGCGCGGACATCAGCGCTTGGCAGTCTCCACACCTGGGGTGTAAGGAGCCTCGGGAGAAGCTCGGCGGGGCTCGTCCTCCTCCCGAGACCGACCACTGCACCTTGGAGGCGCCCCAGCACCTCTGACCCCACTGAGACAGCACCGCCCGGCACCCACGGGAGCCCCCTGGAGCCCGAGTGCGAAGCGGTCCGTGTCCTGGCAGTTCCGTGGGCCAGGCGGTGACCTAGCGTCCCGGCTCCAACAAGTGTTGATGATGAAGTTCTAATTCAAATCCAACAGAGACTGACACTGAGTCTCATTACAGAACCGTCCTCAAAAGGACCACCACCTATTCCAAGCAAAGTGATTTCCTTGGATTAGTCTGACCATGGGCGGGAAAATCACTTATCCTGACTAGGACTTGTTCACTCACAGTGATGGATTTACCTTCTTGGGCACAGTGCCTCACCTGCCCGGTTATCAGAGCTCTCAGGAGATATCTGATCTGCGGCCATGGGACTTTGCTTCAAACCAAGAGATTCATTTAATTGCGAAGAAGCTTCCTCAATAGGTATATGACCGTGACTTTCACTACATGCTTCCTGAGCTACCAGCCTGCTACACCAGAAAGAGTCTTTCAGAGGTAAGGCATTGGCTGGGAAAAAACACCTGGTGACCCCAGGGTGTATACTTTTGGACGCATGTGCACTTTAAATTAGTAACTATTTTATGGTTGTTTGTCTTCAATAAGTAAAAGGTATGAGTTAAATAATGTAGGGTAAAAGTAGAGATGGTCCTTTTCACTGTCATTCATAGTGGCCCAGACAGGAAATATCTGCCTTTTGCCTCCAAGTTTAGCTTCTGAGAGTTTAAGAGCCTTTGTTTCCTGAGGAAGTAGTTTCTGAGGGGGTCTGGTTAGCTGGCATCTATGCTTAGGTCACAGCTACAGACCAGACAATGTCGGCTCCTTGTGCCAGTTGACCAGCAGACAGAAAAAAAATGCCCTAGTTAGCAGAGATAAATGATCTTGATCATTATAAAGAAACAGGGCTGTTCTGTTACATAATGGGGACAAGGAGGAATATATTTGGCACTTGAATTATGTGTGGTGTTTCATGTTTTTTTCTATCCCAATTTTAAATATAAAATGGCAAGGACAGAAAGCACAACCTTTTAAGGGGTAGTTAGGTAGGACTTCAGATTGGTTGCAGATGAGGATCTGAACCACACACTAACCAAGTCATCTAAACAAGAATTGTGAGACACCTTGGGAGAGACGTTCAAAACAGAAAAGGAGGGGAAAGGTAATGAATATTGTTATAGCCACAGTAACAATTACAGTTGATCGGCCTCCAACTTCTCAAGTTATAATGAAGACATCTTTATATTTCAAACAGTACCTCCCTCTGGAGCAAAGGGTTGTCATGCTTAGCATCAATTGTAAATATTTGTCTTCCCTAAGCTCAGAGCTTCTCTCCTGAAACAACCCACTGCTTGGACAGTTAGTGCCTTCATGACATTCCACAAATTGCAGTGAAAGGAACGGGAGCAAATGTTGCCACCCATGATCACTGCTGTCCTCATGAATCATAAACAGTCTTCTTTTCTGTAACCCAGATCAGCGTTTTCTATGGGTGTCAATGAAGCTTTGAGTTAACTTGTTAGGTTGCAAATTGGGTACCATCTCAGATCTTTCAGTTTTTAACAATCCAAAAAGCTGTTTCTGTACCAAACCAAATAATCAAGTAAAAAAGAAAAAAAGCACACAGTATAAGTATCAGTATATCAATGGGGCAATCACATCAGATCTTACATACATTAAAAAGAAGATAGAAATTTGTGCTAAAATGTAGGTGAAAATTAATTCTTCAAAGGAATGACTAATACAAGCTTACGTAAGAAGAAATGTACATTGAGCATTATAAAATTTATCCATCTAACAAACACTCGTATCCTCTTAATATTTCAAAAGTTAAAAAAAAAAAAAAACACAAAGAACTCGAGTATATGATTTACAAGTCCCAGAAGTCTTTTCCTGTAAATGCTTGCGAATGTTTAGGGATAAATAATACCCATCCAATACAAAGTCTCCCAGAGAAGAAATAAAGAAGGAAATGCTTCCCATTCATTTTCTGGGACATCAAAGATCCCTGAACTAAGACATGACAAACATATTATAAAACAAGAAAATTAAAGGTCATCTAATAAATTCCCTCAAAATCAGAGCCTGAGATGAGAAATTGAGAGCTTGTGATTTATTTGATTGTTTATCCAAAGACACACGCTGAGGGACTCAGAAGGGTGAGACAGGAAAGGAGGAAAGTAAAAGTGAAAAAAAACGCATTATTGAGGTTGTTTTGTAACGATTGAGTCTCAACATTACTTCACATTTCTGCGATGTTCACAAAAATAGGTCAAGAATGCGTCTTCAACATGGAAGGCCATTACTTCTGTTGATCAGCTCTAGAAACCCATTTGGGGAGGGATGCTTCTAGTACCTTGACTTCTCTAACTTTGGGAGGTGGCATTCTCACAGCACGAAGTAACATCCTGGGGGACATGCCAGAACACATTATAAGGGACTAAAATATGACTGAGAAGGAAAAATGATATCCTGGGGCAAAAAGTTTATCTGCACCTGAAGGTGATTCAACTAAATAATTTCACAGGGAGCCACAATCCAAGTAATAAAAGCTGTGTTGCTCAGTTCCAGCAAAGACATGTCCAGAAACACAGCTGACATTGGAGCTACTGCTTAATATTCCATCATTTGTCATTATGTGTTTCCTCAACGCCCCAGGGAATATACAGGTGCATTAAACTGGGACAATGATGGGAATCAACACATCTGCAACCTCTGAGTTTTCAGAGGGCTAGATTATTCAGGGTAAATTATCCAAGGATTAGGCAGTGTTCTCATTAATCACCTGGTCTGAATTAGAACTGATTTCTGGGGCTTTTGTTGGCCCCTTCCTGACACAGGGTCTGTCTTCATAGTAGGTTATTTTCCATCTTCTTAGCACATTATTCCCAAATAGAAATCCTTGGAAACAAATAAACAAACGAAAATCATGGATTTTCTGTGAGATAATTGGCCCACTTAATAAGAATGAAATGGGCCTGGATTCTTGTTATTCCTTTAGTTCTCTCATTATTACCAGGGGACCATGATAAGATCTCTCTGCTCTTCTGATATCATAGTTGGATAAGGCTTAGTATCTTATAGTGCATTAAATAATTTGGTATGCTCATTTTCCTAAGTGTACAGTTGTACTGAATGACAGCAGATTTTCTTTGGAGGGTGTTTACAATAATTAGTGTTACAAGATTCTGTGACAAAGGGATCTGTCTTCCAGTTCAATCCATATTCACATGGTTTAAGATCGAGCTTAAATCTCAAAATTGGATGAGTAATAACAATTTTCCATTTTGAGAGATAACAGCAGCCTTATGCTTGTCACCACTCAATTTTCTTAAGGTTTATATGTGTCAACACCTATAAACCCAACTGATTAGCCCAACTATTGATTAGCCCAACTATCTAAAAACAGCACTGTATATTAACCTTTAGCACAGACAAGGCCTCTGGATGTCTCTCTCACAGTTCTATCTGTTAGGATAATTATATCTTTTAAAAATGATTTCCCAGAAAAATTTTGGGAAATAATGTAAAGATATACCTCTCTCACTAAGAACAGGAGAGATGGGTTTTTCCCTCAAGGACAGTTAATTACCCTGACAGCTTCAACTATTGCTGATGGAAAATATCCTCAACATTTTCAGGAAACAAACGAACAAAAAATTATGGGCAGAGAGACACAAGTACTATTACTTAAAAATGGCCTGGAGTTTACTGAAGGGATACAGATGGGACACCACTATTGTTGCAGCCTTGACACTCCCCAGACTGCCTTACCTTCCTGATGTACGGACACGATCCCTTGAGGTGTAACCTAAAGACACAAGTCTTCTCTTCCTTTGGAACCATGTACAGGGTCTAAGAATTCAGTTCATGAACTTCCCACAGTGCACTTACATTGGCAGTGCCGTGCAAACAGCTTGGTAAGGTTTCATAACCTTGGTACATTAGTGTCTCCCCGCTGTGTTACAGCTCATGTGTGGCAGGCAGTGTCATGCTGGGTGGCATTCATTATTGCTGTTGCTTGTTTTTTTGTGCCGTCGCAAGAATGTTAGAACTTACATTGGTGCAATGAACAAACATTAAATTTCTTGTTAAACTTTGCAATAGTAGAAGTGAAATCAGGGACATGTGAAGTGAAGTTTATGAGGATAATGCCGTGACGTAAACAGCAGTGCACAAATGGATTGAATATTTCTCTCAGAAGAGAGAAAGCACCACTGACGAAGAGAAGTCAGTGTCCCTGTTCAGGCAGAGGGTTCTCTGTGTGTACTTGTCTTGGTTTGTAATGGTCAGATGAGTACTTTGCAACCTGCCTTAGCGCTCACTTCCTTCTTGTCAAAGTCTCAAGGTCAAAACTGAGAGATTAGGCCTTTTTGGTCTTTGGCATACACACAACTCTGTATGTGGGCATTATTTTATTTATTTCCAAAAACATATTAGAGCTTCCAAAGGCCTGTATCAATTCCTTTACTTTTACTTTGGTTTGGTTTGCTCCTCTTAATCCCACCCATTATTAAAATCTTAGGCATGTAGGTGAGATTTAAGCAATTGCTCATGGTTGTTTCAGAAAAAGACAAATCCTGAGAACTGAGCTATTCCAGGAACAGTACAGAAAGCTTAATAGTGACGATTCCTTCATATTGAGATTTACGGGGAGGTAAACGCGTTCTCCTCTGTCTAGTGCAGTGGTTCTCAAGCTGTGGGTTACAACCCACAGCACTGTATTAAAGGGCATGGCATCAGGAAGGTTGAGAACCACTGCTCTAGGGGCTTCTAGGCTATTGCAGCTTTTCCTAGTGAGGCTACTGCTTTTTATGGATACTATGCAGTTGAAGGTAAGGGATGGGCATAGGGCCTCTTTGTTATCTCTTCTTACTGCGATTCTTTTTTTTTTTTCATTCTTGAAGATTGTCTACTTAAGTTGCTCTATGCCTTTGGTTAATTTCCAGAGTAGAAAAACACATGGTTTTTTTGGGAATCATTGCCAATGTTCTTGTTGCTTTTATGGCAGAGAAGCTTTTCAGAAATCTTGCTTTTCATTCCTGAAGAGCTTTTTCTCTAAATTTCTCATATATTTTCATTCTGCATTTAAGATGTTTGCCTGAACATTCTTAGTATTTAAGTTTTTAAGCAAATAAATACCTAAGTTATTTGGTTGAAAAAGCCAAATCAAACTTGCCACACTGCCCAGGTATAACAAAATTAAAGGGTGAATTTACTGTGGCTGTGAATCTAACACAGGGATTTTATTTTATTTTTTTCATTCTGTAACAAAATGTGTATAACATTTTGTGAAAACAAAATGAACAGCATGTTTTTAATTTGAATTGTACCTTGCATTTCTTTCTAGATCTGGAACTTGTTCAGAACATTTCCTCACAGTTTGATTTCAACTTTTCTCAATGAAAAAATAATGTTTCCTCTATCATGAGCAAATGTTGCAGCTCAATTTTTATATGTAAACTGATGCTCAACATCGTGGGTTATATATTTTCTTTACATAACTACAACTTTACAGAACTTCCAGATGCTCCTGTTCATAAACATGTCTCTACCTAAACATTATCTGCTTGACTTATATCCGGCAAAAGAGCTTATGGGTTCTTCATAAAAGTAAACTGTTATAATACCTGCTAACAAAGATGAACAGCTATCCATCTCTTTGTCATCCTATTTTACTGTGTTCATGTAAAAAAATTAGGGAGAGAAGCCCTCCATGATTTATGATGGAAGATACAAAAATGTACTTTTCTGAACCTATGTAATCCTAGTTATAGGGTGGGGAATAATGTAATGAAGATGTAATTATCACTATTTTTATTCATAAAGCAGCTACTTCGTAATTTCCATGAAATGAATGGCTGTTTTACTCATTCCCCATGAACCATCTCTTTCACTTTTATTCTTTTATTTACCCTCCCTCAAGCCTGTATCAGCCCACTTGCATTCTAATTTATCAAATCACAATTTCTTTCATTTATTTCATACTTAATATCAACTGTAAGCTTTCTAAGGGAAGAGAGTAGATCATATTCATTTTTGTTTGTCTAGTTTCTGTCACACTAGCTATATGGAAAACGCAGATATAAAGAAGAAAAATAGAATACAATGTAGTTTCATGGTATTAAACACATATCTTTGATATTATAAATGTTTTCCTTACATACAGTTTTTAACATTGAATCATTTTGATTTTCCTAATTGTAAATATCATGTGGTTCAGCTTAAAATGCTTATGTCTGGGATAGGTAAAATATCAGACACCAATCCACAGGAAGATAAGACTTATGTGTTCAAATTATGACTCAAGAGATATCTTCATGCACAAACTTAGTTGTCACATTAATCAAGATATATAAACTATAAAAAGCAACAGGAGGAAATTCTACAGTTGAAAATTAGAACAATTCAGATTAAACTTCGTTAGAATAGTAGATATGAATTTATAGGAAAAAATCAGTAAACTAAATTATAAGTCAATTGCTACTGTTCAGTCTGAAGCACACACACATACACAAAAATGAAGAAAAAACGAGAACAATGACAATACCATTAGAATCCTGTGAGATAGGGTGGCACCTGTGGCTCCTTGAGTAAGGGGCCGGCCCCATATACTGAAGTTGGCGGGTTCAAACCCAAACTTGGCCAAACTGCAAAAAACAGAAAAATAGCTGGGCATTGTGGCAGGCGCCTGTAGTCCCAGCTACTTGGGAGGCCGAGGCAAGAAAACCTCCTAAGCCCAGGAGCTAGAGGTTGCTGTGAGCTGTGTGATGCCACGGCACTCTACCGAGGGGGATAAAGTGAGACTTTTGTCTCTACAAAAAAAAAGAAAAAAATCCTGTGAGATACCATCAAGCATAATTGAATATGCATAACAGAAATGTTAGGAGGAATAATTAAAAAGGGGCAGAGAACATATTAGAATGATAACAGTATAAGCTATTTTCCAAATTTGGAGAAAACAATCTTCTCATCCAATAATTCAAATATCTCCAGGAAAATAAGCCTGTGCGATCTACATGCAGACAAATCATAATGATATCTCATTATATTTATATGCCAGAGTGCTTTATTCAATCCATTTTTGAATGCTTTTGTTGTTTCCATATTTGGGCTATTGTTAATAGTGTTGCAATAAGCATAGTAATTTATATGTCTCTTCCACACATTGATTTTATTTCCTTTGGTTAGATACTCAGTAGTGAGATTGCTGGCTACTATGGTAGTTCTATTTTTAATTGTAATGGATCTCCCATATAGGTCTTTATAATATAATTGAATTACATTTCCATCAATAGGGTGCAAGAGTTCCCATTTTTCTCTGTATCGTTGTCAACATCTATTTTGACCTGTCATTTAGATAAAAGTCATTTTAACTGGGTGAGATGATATCTTATTGAAGCGTTGATATGCATTTCCCTGGTGATTAGTGATCTCGAGACTTTTATTCAGATAACTGTGGGCCATTTTTATATCTTCTAGTGATAGCTATTCAGAACTTTTCCACAATTTTTACTAAGATTATTTTTTTATTTCTATCTAGTTGCTTGATCTCCTTAAATATTCTGGTTATTAATTCTTTGTCAGATGAGTAGTTTACAAAAATTCTCTCCCATTTCGTTCAGGCTCTTTGCTGTATTGATTGTTTCCAGTACTGTTCTGAAGCTTTTTACCTTGAAATGATTCTATTTGTCCATTTTTTTGCCTTGGTGGCCTATGCTATTAAGATTTTACTTAAAAAATTTTATCCAAACAAATGTCCTGAAGTATTTCCCAGTGTTTTCTTTTAATAGTTTTATAGTTTCAGATCTTAGGTCTAAGACTTTAATCCACTTTTTTTTTTTTTTTTTTTTTGAGACAGAGCCTCAAGCTGTCACCCTGGATAGAGTGCAGTGACATCCTAGCTCACAGCAACCTCCAATTCCTGGGCTCAAGCGAGTCTCCTGCCTCCGCCTCCCAAGTAGCTGGGACTACAAGCACCGGCCACAACACCCAGCCATTTTTTTGGTTGCAGCCGTCATTGTTGTTTGGTTGGCCCGGGCTGGATTCGAACCCGCCAGCTCAGGTGTACGTGGGTGACGCCTTAGCCCGTTGAGCCACAGGGGCCGAGCCCTTTAATCCTCTTTTGATTTAACTTTTTTTTTTAATATGGTGAGAGATAGGGCTCTAGTTACATTGTTCTGCATATGGATATCCTAACACAATTAATAGGAGAGACTGTCCTTTCCCCAAAGTATATTTCTGGCATTTTTGTTAAAAATGAGTTCACCGTAAATACATAGGTTTATGTCTGGGTTTTTCATTCTGTTTCTTTGGTTTAGGTGCCTGTTTTCATGCTTTTGAGTATGACACCTTTGCAGTGTAATTTGAGTCAGGTAATTTGATAACTCTAGTTTTGCTCTTTTTGCTCAGGATAGCTTTGGCTATTCTAGGTCTTCTGCAGTTTTAAATAAATTTTAGCATTGTATTGTATTGTTTTGTTTTGGTCTGTGAAGATTGTCTTTGGAAAGAAGATTTTAAAAAAAGAAAATAGTGACTAATTCCCACATATCTCACATAAATTGGATTTAATTTTGACCAAAGGACATTATTTGAACAATAATTTTTAATTCCACTAGTTAATATGTTGTTTAGGATATTGCCTCTTCATTTATAAGTGAAATATGTTTGTAATTTCCATTTATAATATATTTTTTCCAATTTTAATATCAGACAGATGAATGAATTTGAAATATTTTTTTCCATTGTCTATTGGAAATATTTATGTCTAAATATTATTTATTTTTTGAGACTTTGTGGGGAAAAAGAATGTCTTTGGTATATTCATGGGAATGCTTTGAATCTGAACATTGCTTTGGCTGTGCTTTTATCAATGCTGATTCTTTCAGTCCATGAACATGAAATATCTTTCCATTCTTTGTGTCCTCTCCAATTTTTTTCATAAAGGTTTATTCCTCAGTATGTTATTTTTCTTTGTAGCTATTGTAAATTGATTACTTTCTTGCTTTCTTTTTTGACACTGTTCATTGCTGGAAAATAGAAATTCCACTGATTTGTGTGTGTGTGTTTTGTGTTCTGCAACTTTACTTAGTAAGTTTATCACTTTTAGTAGTTTTTTGGTGGAGTTTCTAGGTTTTACTAAATGTAAGATCATATCATCTGTAAACAGGAATTTTGGCATATTCCTTTACAAGTTAGATGCTTTTTATTTTGTCTAATTTCTCTGGCTAAGATTTGAACTACTGTTTTGAATAACAGTGGTAAAAAAGTAGGGTTATCTCCTCTGATTCCAGATCATTGAAGAAAGGTGTCCAGTTTTTCTCCATCCACTATTCCACTAGCTTTTTTTTTTGTTTTTTGTTTTTATTTTTCATTCTTTCTTTCCTTTTTTTTTTTTTTTTTTGTATATGGCTTTTATCTTGTTGAGGTATGTCCCTTCTATACTAATTTTTTATGCTTTTATGTTTTTTAGTTTTAAGAAGAAAAGATTTTGGATTTTGTGGAATCTTTTCTTGTCATAAATCTAAATGATCATATAAATTTTATCCTTCATCCTGTTGATATGATGTATTATATTTATTGATTTGTGTATACAGAAACATCCTTGAGTCCCTGAGATGACTCCACTTGATAATGATGAATGATCTTCTCATACTCTGTTGCCTTTGCTGTGTTAGTATTCTGTTGGGCATTTCTGTATGTCTGTTCATCAGAGAAATAGGTCTTTGTTTTCCTTTTTTGTTGTGTCTCTGTCTGGTTTTGGTATCAAGGTACCACTAACTTCATAGACTGAGTTTGGAAGTATATTTTTCTCTCCAAGTTTTTAAATAGTTTTCATAGGATTGGTATTTCTTTTTTTAATGTTTGGTAGAATTCAGCAATGAAGCTATCAAGTTCAGTGCTATTCTTTGATGAGAGAATTTATTACAACTTCCATCTAGTTACTTGTTATTGATTTATTTAGGTTTTGGATTTCTTCATTATTCAATCATAGTAGATTGGATACATCTAGGGATTTACCCATAACTTCTATCTTTTCAAATTTATTGGCATACTATGTATAGTTGTTTATATAGTCCCTAATGATACACTTTTTGTAAAATAGGCCTGGTGGTACTAAATTCTCTCAGCTTTTGTGAGAGAATATGGGCTAAAACTTATCTCTCCTTCATAGTTGAAAAACAAGTTTGTTGGACACAATATTCTCATATGGCAGGGTTTTCTTTTTTTTCTTCCATTACTTTGAGAATATTGTTTCCCTCCTTGCTAACCTATTCATCAAGAGGTCTGTTGCCAGATAAATCTCATTTATATGTTATTTGATGCTTTTCCCTTACTGCATGTAGAATTTCCTTTGCCTTGGACCCTTGAGAGTTTAATTACTATATGTCTTGGAATAGTCTTAGTCTGTTTGAGGTGATGAAAATATTCTAAAATTAGATCATGGTGATGTTTGTATAACTCAGTGAATATTCTAAATATAACACTGAATTGTCTATATTAAAAGGATACATTTTATGTTAATTATATTTTAATATTTCTGTTATTAAAAAATAAAATACATTTGGGACCATGAATGATATACAATGCATTTATAAATATAAATATGTGGCTACTATTCTAAATCAACTATATTTTGTAACCTGGATGACATGTGATGTTATACAGTTATATTATGGGACAAAATGATACTTGATATTATGTTTTGACAATACTGTTTATCTACCGGTCCTTGAAAATATTAAAATATTGAACTTTGTGAAGTGTAAAGTCAGCGTTGTCTTTTAATTTGTATTGTCCAAACAATAACAGATGGACTCTAGACTTCAAGGCAGAGTTCAAAATAATGTATATAAACGGAACAGTGCCTGTGGCTCAAGGAGTAGGGCACTAGCCCCATATACCAGAGGTGTCAGGTTCAAAGCTGACCCCAGCCAAAAACAGCAAAAAAAAAAAAAAAAAAAAATTATATAGATGTCCCCTACTGAGTACATGGCAATGCAATAGAGGGAAAACAGAGATTTTCTTTCAGGAAAATTATAGAGTTGTCTCCTAACGTTATCCATGTGCATCCTACTCCCTCATTGACTCTGTAAACTCCCTGTACTTCCCAGCTACTTTTCTGTATGGCCAAACAGGCATCATGAGGGTGGAAAGACATACAAAGTCCCATTATGGTAGCTACAGACCTTCCCACCATAAAAAAAAAAGTTAAATTTCTCATTTTATGGCTACATTTGTAGAAAGATAAATATATTCCTTTTATATATTTAAACATTTTCATTGACCTTTATGTTAATTTTTTTTCTGATTTTAAAAGAAATTTAGAACTTTCATGGACCTCTAAAATTATGGTGGGGCCTAAGCCCTGCGACTGTAACTTAAGTCAATCAAGGAGATGTGAGATCAGAACATGGGACGGGAAGTTCAGCAAAAGGTGAGTGTAGGCTCATACAGAGCTGCAGGGTGAAGGATGTGACAGGGGAATCAGAGGCGTTTCTATGGTCTGCCACAGGAACAAATATTATTACTCTAGTCTAATATCATATATTCCTGTGAGATCTTCCACAGAAAAATCATTTCTAAAATACCTGCCTACTATTCTAAATCACCAACTATATTTTATAACTGGGATGATATGTGATGTTATATGGTTATATTATGAGACAAAATGATAGCTGATGTTATGTTTTGACAACATTGTTTATCTACTAGTCCTTGAAAATTGCATAGAAAGTAATTTTTTTTTTATCTAGCAACATGAATCAATGCAACAAAAGAGAATGCTGGAATAGTGCTGATGTCGGAAGATAAGATAACACCTATCTTGCAGGCTCTTTTCATGTTATATTAAGAGAGAAGCACAATGTACGTGGTGGACATGGTTTGACCCAAGGAATAATCGAATCTGTGAAATAGTAAAGTGCTTTGTAATAGAGTTTTACTGTAATTGCTTTGTCAGGTTATCAGTCTTGTACCTGTGCCTTAAATAGAACGAGTTTGTCCTGCTGCTTGCAGGTATAGTGAATTTTGGAAGAATGAATATATGTCAGGTAAGGTGGCATTGACCCAAAAGAGTCTGAAACACTGAGAGATCAAGGGAGAATACTTCTGATTATGGGCTACGACAAGCAGAAGAAGAAATAATCAGGCAAATCACCATCAGACGTTAGTGGATCAGGGATGGGTTTAAAATAGGAAAAAACATGTAACTCCATAAGAAGTTCATCCTGCAGTGGAAGTTTGGGAATGAGGAGAAATAAACTAAAAATGCTCTTGTTGAATTCTCCACCAGTTGCTAATAAGGCATGAGAAGCCTCTGAGAATAAGGGAGATAACCCCCAGAAAGTATTTATAGATTTAGAAAAGAGAGTAAGATTTCAAGTTTCCTTGGATACATAGTTTTTTCAGGACAGATCTAACTTTATCTGAAGTACCCTGAATATTAAGAGAATTTGACTGAATGTTGTCTACTCTTCCCTAAATCAACCAAAAATATTAGAGGTTCATAAGTTTTAGAAGAGAAAGGAACCTTTTGGAATAAACTCTGCATCCACGTTTTAGATATTTATTCACTGCCACATGTATTTTGTGAAGTTAATTGTATGATGAATATAATTGACATTGTAAGTAAGACAAACAGTTCCAGTAGTTAAAATGTAATTTATCTCACCATAGACGATTTTAGTTGTATAGCTATTCCCATTTAGAATTAAAATACCTATGAGGGAGATCTTTAATTCATTTTTTACTACAGACACTAAAAACAAATCACAACTTGTAAGAATAAACTAGAAAATTTCTCCTATAAAATTATAATCTTTCACTTCATGCCAAAATTTTTAATTACCTTTTATATTTTTGAAATGTGTTTTTAAGTTCTCTATTAATTCCTCTAAAGAGGTTGTAGCAACTTTACTAAATTTGATAAATAACCTTGAAGATTCAATTATATGTTTATATTTATGTGTAGATACATTTATGACTTAGCCTTTTACTTTCAGATTTCATCCCATATTTGTTTTTTCATGCGGAAGCTTCAAGAACTTGATTCTCCAAAGAGGATTTAGGAACAAAGCAGTATAGATTCTTGACTTCCTAGCTAGAGATTTGTGTTAGTGGAGATACACCAGGAATCTGCATTCTAATAATTACCCCAGTCTCTTAACCCTGGAGAAGGGAAGAATCCTACCATGTATTATTATGGTTTAGGCAATGTAGATGATATGTACTGTGCTCAGGAAGTATCTGTCTCCCTCAATTATTTCCTGTATTTCTGTGGCTAGAATTCTAGAAATCAAATTTTTCAGACTCACTTCCCCACTACATTCTAGTTTAGATTTGCCCAAAGACAGGTGTTTTCACAAGATTTTGGAGATAGAAAAGACATGGAATTTATTTTTATTACACTAACAGCAGTGGGCAGACACACTGACTTTTGGTAAAAGCAAAGTGATGCTCTTACAGCTACTCTTGTGTAAATGTAATAATTAAATGCTGGAGGTAGCTCAAATTAGCAGTGTTAGTTTCCTCCACTTTCTGAAAATTTGAAAATTTTCTGTTACCATCATGTGATTTTCCTAATATGTGTCCCCTGCCATTTTCCCAAGGACATTAAAACTAGCTAATTAAACTCTTTTCTACCTGAAATATTTTCTTAGCAAGACTGTGATGTAAATAGCTTGTGAATAAAATAAAGTTTAACTGTATGCCTATGTCGTGGTAACTCTTAACCTACAGGTATGCAAAGCCTCATCTTCATTTCAGCTTCCCTGCCTTTATTTATGGGCTCTCTCTTAGGAGTTTGTATAGTGTGTTCCAAGAGTATCTTCCCCGTCCTTGTTGCCTGGAACATTTTCTCCAAGGCACATTCCTATTATTCTGTCACAGAAAATGCTCTAAAGCCAGGGCAATGCTGAGAGAGTCTATATGCCTGGCCTTCTGAGTTAAAATATAGAAGACATATTTTCTTATTCAAAATGTTATAAACAATAATGAAATACAGTTTAAGCAGGACTATTAGTACTTCTGTCATATTATAGATAAAAAACACCCCAGAGTCTTTCAGGAAAACATGTGCTATCTTTTCGTATTAGAAATATGTCTTCTGCCCACCTGCTGAAGACTTTCGGGTTGGGTTCAAGGATTTGTGTGCTTTATAAACATCATAAATAATTCTGAGGAGCATCTTTCCAGAAAGATGGTTTCAGAGAAATTATATTTAACCATTGACAGAATAATTTTTTCCATAACATGTTTATGGTTGTTTTTATTGTTTTTGTTATTAAATCATAGCTGTGTACATTAGTGCGATCAAGGGGTACAATGTGCTGGTTTCATATCCAATCTGAACTATTTTCATCAAACTGATTATCATAGCCTTCATGGCACTTTCTTAGTTATTGTATGAAGGCATTTGTATTCTGCATTTAGTAAGATTTACCTGTACCCTTCTAAGATGTGCTGTAGGTGTGGCCCCACCAATTACCCTACCTCCACCTCAACCTCCCCCCTCCCCTTCCCTCCCTTGATCCTTTCCCCATATTCTTGTGCTATAGTTGGGTTATAGTCTTCATATGAAAGCTATAAATTAGCTTCATAGTAGGGCTGAGTACATTGGATACTTTTTCTCCCACTCTTGAGATACTTTGCAAAGAAGAATATGTGCCAGCTCCATCCATGTAAACATGAAAGAGGTAAGGTCTCCATCTTTCTTTAAGGCTGCGTAATATTCCATGGTATACATGTACCACAATTTATTAATCCATTCATTTGTTTTTAACTAAAGAGCTTTGTAAAAAAACATGAATCATGATTTTGCCCTTCAGAGA
>CAUYON010197205.1:0-48486 GCA_963573935.1 Arctocebus calabarensis
AGTACACTGGATACTTTTTCTTCCATTCTTGAGATACTCTGCTAAGAAGAATATGTTCCAGCTCCATCCATGTAAACATAAAGAGGTAAATTCTCCATCTTTTTAAGGCTGCCTAATATTCCATGGTATACATATACCACAATTTATTAATCCATTTGTGGGTCGATGGCACTTGTGCTTCTTCCATGACTTGGCAATTATGTTCTGGGCTGCAGTAAACATTCTGGTGCAAATATCTTTGTTGTAAAATGATTATTGGTCTTCTGGATATATACCTAGTACATGAATTATAGGACTGAATGGCCGATTTATTTTTAGATCCCTCAGTGTTCTCCAAACTTCTTTCCAAAAGGAATGTATTAGCTTGCATTCCCACCAGCAGTGCAGAATTGTTTCCTTTTCTACACATCCACACCAACATCTATAGTTTTGGAATTTTGTGATGTGGTTTTGATTTGCATTTCTCTGATGATTAAGGATGATAAGCATTTATTCAAGTGTCTGTAGGCCATGCACCTGTCTTCATCAGCGAAGTTTCTATTCAAAACTCTTGCCCTCAATGAGATGGGATCACTTGTTCTTTTCTTGTTAACACATTTTAATTCTCTGTGGATTCTGGTTATTAAATCTTTACGGCTATGAACCCTGGGGACTCCATCACGATTGATCACCTGGGGATTCCTGGTGTTATACCACCTATATTTTTTCTTGTTTATTCTTTTATTCGTGATTCACTTTGCCTCATTTTAATAGTTCAAAAAATTGGCAGCAATTGAAAAACTCAGAATAGTTACACATAAAGTAAAAATAGCTTTTAGTTTGCTAAACCATTTGAAAATAAATTGCAAAGTTGATGCCCCATCACCCTGGAAGAACTAGGAGTGTATTTCCTACAACTGGAACATTCTCCTATGTAACTACAACACGCTGTCCACACAAGCAGTTCACACAGACGCCTCTGATCACTAGACCACATGCAAGGAGTGCCAGTTGTCCCTAACGCCTATACGGGCAGAGGTTCTAGTTCAGGATCACCTGCCGCACTTAGTCATGGCGTCCCCTGAATCTCCTTCATCCTGGATCACTTCTCAGGGTGGCCTTTACTTCTGCAGATCTTCACACTTCAAAGATTATGGGTCAGGGATTCTGTAGAGAGCCCTTCATCCAGGTTTCTCTATTTCTTCACAACAGCCCAGACTGTGTTGCGCTGAGTCCTCCTGTGCCATCCTGCCAGGTCGTGAGGGCTACAGATGGGCCTGTCACTGGCATGTAGACGTGAGTTGTCCCTAGAGGTCATCTGCTGGGCTCCGGCCCTGCAGACTTTCTCAGTCCCCCTTTGAAATTTGTGGGGAGAACACAGATGCTCCAGTCCTAACCAAACCTTTAGGCAGTTTTTATAATAGTATCACTATGGATTCTTGGTTTGCTATTAATATTTTATTCCAAGGGGTTATAATCCATCAGTGCAATTATGTGGGTGCTCAAATACACCTTGATTAGTCAGTGTGGCTTATTTCAGCATGATCTGTGTCATTTTCTAGGGCACTTCCTTGCTTCCTGGTACAAGAAGATGGTCCAAATTCACACTCACATTTGCGTCTTTATTTATTTATTTATTTTTAGAGACAGAGTCTCACTTTGTCACCCTTGGTAGAGTGCCGTGGCGTCACAGCTCACAGCAACCTCCAGCTCTTGGGCTTAGGTGATTCTCTTGCCTCAGCCTCCCAAGTAGCTGGGACCATAGATGCCTGCCACAACACCTGGTTATTTTTTTGTTGCAGTTTGGCTGGGGCTGGGTTTGGACCTACCACCCTCGGTATATGGGGCTGGTGCCCTACTCACTGAGCCACAGGCGCCGCCCACACATTTGCATCTTTATTTTCATCTCTTTTTATTTCCATCTATCTATCTATCTATCTATCTATCTATCTATCTATCTATCTATCTATCTATCTATCTATCTCAATACTTATAGAAAACTTTGAGTTTAGTGGTACCTCTGATTTTAATCTAACCCCACAAAATTCATTCTGCTTGTAAATATTTTCACCAACATTGAAAAATTTCCTTTCCTTTCACCTTTGAGTCTCTCTGGGTGTAAGCAATCTCCCACCTTTGTGGCTGCCCTCCCCTGCCTGGCCCTGACACTCCAGCTATGGCTCTTTGCACCCTCCTATGCCCCACCCCACTGCAGGTGACCACCTTGCTTTGCCCTCACCTAATGGCTTTAGGATGAAAGTTTTTATGAAGAGAAGGGTAGGGAAGTGGAAGAGGACTGTTTTAAACATTCACGGTTTGACTGTGTTTACACATATGCACACATGTATCATTATCTGTACATATGCTCCTGGGTGGCATTCTCAAACACCCGAGGTCACTGTCCTGCCCAACCACACCAGAGAGCCACACGGCTGTGCTTGGCAGTCAAGTGCTTCTGGAATTTGTTTGTTGGTCCTTGTCACACAGTAGGCACCAATGAAGAGCCAGGCAAGCAGATGGCTGGACAAGATAACAAGCAGCATGGAGGAGACGAGACAGAGTTAGATCTTCCACACTCAGAGAGAAAGACCCCCCCCCCCATTAGAAATGGGGAGCACTTCCCTTCCCGAGTCAGGGAAGGGAGAGGCCAACCCTGGAAAGAGATGAGCCGCTCAGGAGTCAGATACCAATGCTGGGAAGAAGGAAGGGCAAGGTGAAGGGGACCCTCTCCGCCCAGGTTCAGAGTCACATTTTCCTCTCCTTAACGGAACACTCTGGTATCTGAACAGCTAAACAGAAGGGGACTCACAGTCACAATAGTGCGAGGCTGAGTATCAGGCACCAGTGTGCTAGCACGGCTTTCTTATACAAAATTTAGAGCAGGGCCATTGTATTTCAAACTGAAAAACCAGCAAATATTTATCAGACACTTCCTGTATATGGGTTCTGTGAAAGGTACTACAGAGACCCTAAGGTGTCTCTTGTGCTCATATAACTTCTTCTCATCCATCCATCTTCTGCCCATGTGTCCAGCCGTATACCCAGCCACCTTTCTTCCCCTCCCTCCGTTGATCAATCCACTCACTCATGCATCCACCAGTCCATAAGTTGTTTGTACATCTATCCAACCCTCCAGGCATTAATCTGCTGTCCATGCATCTGTCCATCCAACCAACCACCTGTCCATCCATTCACCCATCTATTCATCCATCCATTCTTCCACCCATCTATTCATCCATGCATCTGTCTATCCATTCATCCATCCACCTGTTCATTCATTATCCATCTATCCATCCATCTTTTCACCCATCTATTCATCCATCCATTTATATATCCATTCATCCACCTGCTCATCTATCTATCCATCCATCCATCCATCCACCTGTCCATCAAACCACCTATCCATCTACTCACCCTTCCATTCATCTCTTCACTCACCCATCCATCCATGTACCCATGCACACCCATGTGTATTTATTCACCGACCCACACATCCATCCATTTGTCCATCTGTCCATCTACCCATGTCTATCTATCGTCTGTCCATCCATCCATCCATCATCCATCCATCCATCCATCCATCCATCCATCCATCCATCCATAATCTCCTCATTCCCTGTTCTGTGCTAAGGCCAAGGCATGGAGTTGGGCCATACACCACATGGAGCCTTATGGCTAGACATGGGCAGCATTGACAGGGTGGCAGACTCAACTGTGAGGAGGTAAGGGAGGAGAACCTGGAGCAGTGATCTTTCTCCACTCCAGTTCTGGTGTTGAGCATAGGAGTCAGGTGAGCAACTAAGAACCTGCTCTGTGACCTGGGAGATGGCAGAGAAGTTCCAGTTCTAACCTGGGGCAAGTTGAGCATTATGATGTCCTTCCCTACTTGCTTCTAGCCCTTTTCACATGGCTTAGGGAGGATCCTGGTTCTGTTCTGGCCCCTCAACACCATAGCTGTGCCCTGCCCCAATGTTTCTGGGAGCCTCAGTGTTGAAGGCAGGCAGAGAACATGGGCTCAGTGGCTCCTCAGGCTCCTCCGGGGAATGACAGGAATGGCACTGCAAAGGTTATGTCTGGGCATTAGACATAGAACACCACACTCAAAGGGCCCAAGTCAGTGGCCAGTGATAAGAACTTAGAGGTTTCTCTTCTGCCTAGCAGACAGGGCTCTTCACTTGGACACCATTTCTTTTAAACTGGCCATTCAGGCATTTACCCATGAACTTCCAATGGCCCACATCTTATTGCACTATTTATACTTCCAGATCCCTCTCTCTTTCTACTTTCACTGCCCCTCCATGCTCCACCTGACTCTTCATTTCTGCCTCCTATGACCTGGGGTTGGAAGACTATCCTACTGACTTACAGTACCTCTCTAACCAGGATCTGTTAGCAAAAATCCTTCAACTTGTTTCCTTTTGTGGTGATATACTAAATTTGTGTCTTCCATTAGAAGGAAGGAAGGGACCAGGGCCCACTCCAGGCCAGGGTGCCAAGGAGAACACAGGGTCAGGCTCCAACATCAGAGTAAAGGTCTGGCAGGAATAAACTAGACATGGATCCGGCAAGAGGACTTCTGCTGGTACAAACACGTTTCCTAGGCGAGGAACCCTGGTCACAGGTGGGACAATGAGGCAAGTGGCTGTCTGCCAGGTTAGAGAAGTAAACATGAGAAACACTTATGTTCAGCTGCGTTTCATCTCCCATGAGGGCAGGGTTGGTAGTCACCCTGGTAGAGGAGCTCCAAATGTGTTGGGATGGTTAGTAGAGGTTGGACACCCCCAAGTGATGAGCTGTGAATGCCTTAGTAATGACTCTCCCAAACAGCCCTGTGCCTTTGGAACCCCTGCCTGTGCTGGTCTGTAGTTTTCCTATGCATTGTTGCTCCGGGGTGTTACCCTGTCATTCTAGACCAAACTGTCAGATTCCCCTGCACTGCCTGACCAGTGGTCCCCAGTGTGGGGCAGGTGTGTTTTCCTGATGCCTTCTATAGAGATACCCTGGGGTCAAGTTTGAACGTTATGAATTGTCTGGTGCACCATGCACAGGCAAAGTCTCCATGGCAAGCCGAGAAGAGCTAATAGGGACATGGTTCTCTACCCTCACTCTTTGGAAAAGCCTGGGTGCTGGCTATTGGTCCTCAGAGCCCAGGAGAGCCCCCCTCCCCAGTTAGTGCTGTCTGCAGAAGCCAGCTGTAGGCCACGTAATGTTGGTTTTGGGACCCGAGGATCAGTTTAAAGTAAGCTAACCCACAAAAGAGCTGACGTTATACCTGAACGGGTACACCCTGCCAGGGTGTGGCACTCCCTGTTCTGTCATCCCTCCTCACTAACCCCATGGCATGCCCTGAGTCTGACCCCTGTCACCGTGTGGCTAAGATTCTAATGGACAAATATAAATGTCCTGAACACCTGTCCCCTGTCCCCCAAAGACACCCGAGGACATAAACATTACTTAGACAAATGCAAAGCTCTGGGGAAGCTGCAGGAGCTGGCCCCTGTGCTGCTGCCAACCAATATGTACAGCTCTAGTGAAGCATCCCGGAGTTCAGGAGCCAGTCTTAACGATAATGTTAAAAAATGGATTGTGCTGGTGGATACTGACCCTGATCCCTCTAAAGTTTATAGGACACTGAAACAGGAGTCAGCAGCACATGAATCTGGGAAAAGGTGACCTCATCCTCATGTGTTTGCAGTCACGAAAACAAAGCAACCCAAGATAATCAGCAGGACTGAGGCACAGGAGCCACACTGGAGGCGTCAGGAAAACACACCTGCCCCACGCTGGGAGAACTCTGCTCACTTCAGAGCCTGCCTCCTACCACGAGGCGCTCCACTCCGCCCTTATCAGCCCGCGACAGACACTAAGAAACAGAAAACTGGAACTTCACTGAGCACACACCAGGTCTGCCACACAGAATGCTGGCTGCCCCAGGGTACTTCATGACTTATGAACAAACAGGGAGGAAATAAAAGACATAAATAGTTAAATGGATTATATATATATATATACACACACACATATTTTAATATATAACACAGATAAATTATGTATAGATATTTATAATTTCCTTAATTTGAATCAATTAGAAATTCAAAATCCATACGCTAATTTATATACTAACGAATTTATATAATGATAAAAGATTATCAAGGGTACTGACCGGCTTTTATGCCTCTTACAACATAGGTTCTAATCTAATCATAACATTTGTTAAAATGCACTAATTGACAAAAACTCATGAACTTAATACTAGGGATCAAATTTTAGTTATATCTAAACCCACTATATTTAATCACTCAACCCATATAATCTTGAAAAGGTCGCTAAATAGAAAATAGAAAAAGTGAGTATGCCTTACTTTACCTTGCAGCCTTTCCTACAACTCCCCATAGTCATACACCCATTGCTGGAAATACCCTATGTTGGACAGAGACACTGATGTATAATTAAAAGCAAAGTTTTTGACATTTGCAAACTGGCTCAATGCGAAGGGAGCTGGTGAACCCCCAGTTGAGATAGTTAAGATGGCCCGATATAAGTTACAGCACAGCATCCACAGTAAACATTATTATGTAAAACCTAATAAAGGGGTGATTATCCACACTCTTCTCCATTGAACAGCATGATTTTTTTTTCCTGTTCTCAAATCTGGGCAAAAAAGGGAGGCCACCTGGCGATTGATTACTACAACTCAATGCTGTGGCCACCTGGTGATTGATTACTACAACCTCAATGCTGTGTGGTCCTGTCATCCAGCAAAGCCCCATATCTAAGACTTCATATTATTAAATTCCTGATTCTATTCAACAACTAGTCAATATTTTGCTGTGATAGATTTGGCTAATACATTTTGTTCAGTGCCTAATTTCAACAGCTGTCAATTGCTGTTTACCTCCACCTCCTGGGGGACAAAACGCACCTTGTCCAGGCTACCCCCTGGGGGCCCTCCCACTTTGTTTTCACAGACAGACCTGCAGCTGAGATCCACCTTCTCTGGAGCACAGCATGCAATGACTCTGAGGATATCCCCTTCCACGGAGACTGATTTGATGCAATCATTAAGAACATCTAAGCCTAATATTGTGTCATGTTTTTTGGGTTCTGGTGGCAACATAATTCTCCATTTACTAATTTTACTTCTAAATTAAAATCAGCAGGAACTCTTATGAGTGTCCTCAAAATTTCTTACAGAGGCTCTGGTGACTGTTGTGATGCCTTCTGCAGTCTCTGGGCCATCACAATGACCATCGGTTGATCTGGAGTTTCTGATGCAAGAAATTGTTCCCCTGGGCCTCTTGCTAGACACCACTAAAACAAAAGGTGACAGGCTACCTACCCAGCTGCCTCATAGGCCCTGAGGCTGCCCTTCAGGAAACAGCCTCCCCCGGAGCTCTGCAGCCTAAGGCAGGATGAAACTAAACCTGACCTCTGAAATAGTCACCTGCAGGAGGAGGTGGCTTCCCCATGTTCAGCGCCTGCCAGATGCCAGGTGTTGGAGGTGGTCACCTGTCCTAGATGACTGGCCACCCAGAGAGCCCCTGGTGATTCTTGGAGTGAACAGTAATGGGGGTGTTAGACCCGTGGACAGCAGTGCTGACCGTCCTACGTGGTGAAGCTCGGTGGAATGTTGCTGCTTCCCATCACTTAGCTAAGACATGCCTGCTGAACAACAGGACCCAAGAAACACCACCTTGGCCAAACTTTGCGTAGTCTTCTGAGCACTGGGTGCCCTGGTCGACAAATGATGCCATCTTCACCTTTGTTATAAACGATTAGGTTGTTACTTAAAAATTATCCCTCTTGAGGTAAAAAAACTGTGGGACTCTCTAACCTCACAAAGCACAATCACACATCTCCACAGACACCAAGGCCATGATGCAAGGCCCTGCTGGGACACTTCTTATTCTTGATAGATTGATGGACACTGCTGATAATAACAAAAGCACACATTTCACTTACAAGACTGAGAATGCCCAGCTCTTAAAAGGAGATTCACCAGAACTTTCACATCCTTGGTAGGTCCCAATAACTGGGAGATACAGTAATGTCTTCAAACAACTTCTTTTTGAATTCCAAGGGACCAAATACAACTCCAAAGTTCTCTCTCCCAAGCCTTAATTTGTTTTTTAATGATTCCCCCCCGCCCCCCTGCCGGAGACAGTCTTACTCAGTCACTCTGAGGTGTTGAGTGCTATGGTGTCACAGCTCACAGCAACCTCAAATTCTTGGGTTCCAATGATTCTCTTGTCTCAGTCTCCTGAGTAGCTGGGACTACAGGTACCTGCCACAACGCCCAGCTATGGTTTAGAGGTGGGGTCTCTCTCTTGCTCAGGTTGATCTCAAACTCCTGAGCTCAAGCAATCTACCCACCTCAGCCCCCAAGAGTGACCTCTGGCATAGTCACCTGCAGGAGGAGGTGTATTACAGTCATGAGCCACCATGCCCGGCCTATATTTTTAAATAAATTTTTGACCTCACCCTCATTCCATAAAGGCTGGAGGCTGGATTGAGGGAGGACACACACTCCTGGGATTGTCCCACAGGCAGGCAGCTGCCTATCTCCCATGGGGCCCACTTGGACCTAAATCTTCACCCCAAACACAGCCTGTCAGGGGAAGCTGTGCCCTGCTCTGCCAATTGTGGTTCTTATTGTCCCAGTTTGGTGCTTCCATGGTTTTTACATAATCCAGAGGCCTGAGGCTTACAGCAAACTGTGGCTTCATCCGAGCATGGCAAATGCAGAGGCTCACATCCAATGGAAAATGAAAAGACTGCCCTGTCCCAGATGACACGGCCGTGCCTAAAATCTCACTGGAGATGACATTGCTTTGGACATGTCTCCAGCCTAAGACCTTGGCGCATGGGACCTGTGGGACCTAAGACCTTGGACTGATCTGTTTACTTGACTCAATCCCACAAAGTGGGGTGAATGGCTGCCCTCGAGATTTCAGGTCACAGATGAATCCTTCCTGCTTGTCTGTATGTTGATGCTCATCAGATGCCTTGCTAGGTGTCTACCTGGTTTCCCTGGGAGCCTTTAACTTCTCCACTCTCAAGTAGCACCCGTCACTATGCACAAGGTCAGTGCAGGGCATCCCGGGGTACAGTAGGAAGTAGGGCACCACACCTGCCGGCCGGAGATGAGAACCTGGAGGGCTCTCTCCCACCTAGCAGGCCAGGCTCCCCACTTTCCTGTAGTGTCCTTTATTTTATTTATTTATTTACTGCAGGTTTTGGCTGGGGCCAGGTTTGAACCCACCACCTACGGTATACAGGGCCGGTGCCTTACTCCTTGAGCCATAGGCGCCGCCCTCCGGTGTCCTTTAAACCGACTCTTCTGGTTGCCTCACTCTTTCTCTTTGTGCAACTCTTCATTCCTGCCTCACATGGGGCCCAGCCCTTGTGCCCTACCTCTGTGCCCAGGAGCTATAAGTAAAAGTCTTGGATCATTTCAAGTGTGGGCCTCCCACTGAGAGGGCCAGGGACTTGCCTCAGGCTGGGCCCCCCGGGCCCAGATGTTGGGGAAAACAGAAGGTCGGGCTCCGGCACCGGAGTGATGGTCTGGCAGGAAAAAACCAGGCACAGGTCAGACAAGATCCACCAGGGTGTCTGCCAATATAAACACACTTTTGGTGTGTGGGACTCTCTGGTCCTGGGCAGGACGACTAGGCTTCAGGCCTTTGCCAGGTGAATGACGTGATCAGTGAAAGGTCGGCTGTGAATACCCACAGCCGCTCCCCTGCACTTCCCCACTCTGGGGCTGCAACCCCCACTTAGCTGGGGGCTCTCAAAGCGAGAGGCGGATGAGATCGCGTCTGGGACCACGACCTGCACATGTGAGTTACTGTAGTCAGAGTCCAATGGTGGAAACCAGCTCCAGGAAAACAGAAATTCACTCCTGCTTTTTATCCCGAGGCTTCACATTCTCTTCCTGTGAGCTTAAAGAGAAAAGCCCAGATCTGGGACTGAACAGAATCTGGCCTCTGGGTAAAGACACAGTCCTGATCGTCACGTTTTCTGCTAAGACGGCTGAGACTCAGGATCACGGCTTCATCTTCAAAGACGTGCTGGCCCTGAGCACTTCCTCACGTGCGTGTGCGGTGACACGCATGCCGGGTTCTCCAGGACGACCCCCTCCTCTCCCTCTGTGTATACCTGAGGAGCTTCCTGGTGAAAACCCCTCAAGGAAGGGGGGTGGAAAGTGCCCTGGGCAGAGGCTGGACTGGGAAGCCCCTCCTGGTGGGACCGGGGGACAGCGGCAGATGCTGACTTGGGGTGCCCTGGCTTAAGTTGCAGCTTCAACCCTCAGAGACTACCTCAGAAAGAGCCCCTGTCACGGCCAGTGAAGCTCGTGTGGGGGTGGCAGGCCTTGTAAAAGGGCAGCCCCCCAGCCACACAGTGGGCCGTCCCCTCCTCCAGGAGGGGGGACCTTATCTCCCTGTTGCTTGGACATCTGAGTGGTTAACATCCACTTTCTCATTCCAAAACGAACCAGTTAGGACAATAAATTACAGTCCCTTCATCTATGGGGACAGAGTTACCAGTTCCTGGTGTAACTTTTGTTGAATACCCAAGTGCTCGTGTGCCTGGGCAAATACGCAGCCCACACGCATCCCCACTGCAGGCGAGAGGTAGGACGCTGCGCTCGCTGTGCTTATCCTGCTTCCCTCTTCCCAGTGTGTTTCTGAGATACCTCCAGTGTGGCACGTGGGGGGCTCCTTGCCCCTTTCCACAGCTGTGAGGGTCTCCCCAAGCACAGACCTCACGGGCAGCCTTTCTGAGCGGGGTGACTCGTCCCACTTCCAGGCAGCCCCGCTCAGCAGAGGGGGGTTTGGAGGCCAACAGGGGGCACTGCCCAGACGGGCGGCCTTCACAACAGGCCGTCCAGGGGCACAGTGTGGGCCAGCAGTGGCCCTGCCAAGAGCTACAGCCTGGGAAGCCAGGGTGGAAGGAGCAGGCCCCCCTGCAACCCTGAAGGGACCTAACAGCTCTTGGGCTCTGAAAGGGGCTTCTTAGCAGGGACCAGTGTGGCCTGAGGGAGAAGACTCATCTTTCTGCTTGGAATCAGTAAGTTAAGGTCATTCTTATAATGGCCATGTATTGATCATCAGCGGGGGTCTAGCACTGCACTGTGTGTGCACACTCACTGTGGGTGCACAGGGTGGGATGAAGCTGGAGTCTTCACACAGGATAGTCAGTGAAGGACTGTCTTCCTGTGTGAAGCCATTTAGAAATGTCTTTCAATATCCGACCTGGATCCCACACCGGCAAAGTGAAGACACTTTGCTGGAACAGACGCTTTTTCTGCTCAAGGTGCCAATGAACATCACAGGGCCCTAAGGAACGTGCACAGGACGTCTCCTCCCCACGCGGGGCTGCCCACGGCCTGGGAGCGCCAGACTGTGGTGTGGGCACTGCCCCACTTGCTTTTGACTCAGAACATTGAAATTTATGCCTCTCAGGCTATGTGTTAGGAAATCATTTACGATTGCAGCTATTTCTGGAAAAGGCCAGTAAGAAAGAAACGCAGCGAACACTTTGCCAGTGAGAAGGCAGGGCAGGGAGCAGTGAGGACGGCTGGGAGCTGGGAGGAAGGTGCCCCATCCCGCAGCTCGGCTCTGCTCCCCTCAGCTGCCATGTCATTTGTCTCAGCAAACAGAAAACAAGCATGTGGCTCTTTTAAAAGGTAAAATGACATAGACGATCATTTCCAGCACAAATCTCATTCTGTTGATTCCCACTCCTGACACCTGCTTGGCACATGCAGAGGGCGCGGTGAGTGTTTCCACACTAAGTTCAGAGTCTGGCGCTGCCTCCCGGGACCGGAGGACACAGGGAACAAGCTTGCGCTGGGCCTTCCCAGCACACACTGCGGGCGTCAGGCGCACCCACTCCTAGGCTAGGCACGACACAGCCTTAATAAACATTACTTCTATGGGGTAAGAGAGCCCTTTGAAATCTGATTTCACCACCCCACACCCACAGCTTCCGAGCATGTGGCGCACTGTTCTCAACGTGGCGAGACCTCCCGTCCCCTGCCTGCCTCTTTGCTGTGTGGCAGTGCCCCGTCTTCTGTCCAGAGACACAGCCTTTCTCTCCACCTTGAGGCTGGTTAGGTCACGTGACTTGCTCTGGCCATGGACATGAGTGTACGTGATACAAGCTTCTGCTTGGGGTGCACCTGCCCCCTGGGAGCTGCCCGGTCCTGCGTTGCCTCTGCAAGGACAGAGACGCTGAGTGTTCCCTGCCGACTCCCCACCCCAATGGTGGCTGGTTTCAGGCTGACCCGGTGCTGAGGTTCTGTAGACTCCATTGCATGTGAGGGCTGTAGAGCCCAGTCACAAGAGGAGACAATAATTAGAACAGATTTGGACTTCTTGGCTCCTGCATTTATCTTTTGTCATCTTGGGACAGTCACTTAATCCCCTCAGGGCTCAGTTTTCCAGTCTGTGAAGGGAGCACTCCAGGCTTGCAGGGTATAGAGTGCCCACATGGGGCCCGAGTATGGTGCCACTGTCCCCCCTCTCCTGCCCCATTCTGCCCCTTTTCTTTAATGGGAACATGCCCACCCCATCTTTGGTTGTCTGGTTTCCCCTCTCTTGACCCCTCAGCTTCTTTTCTCCTGTGACATGGCCACGAGAACTGTCACTTCCAGACCCAGGGGACCACACTGTCACAGGATGGGTCAATATCTGGGTCATCACAGAGATTTGTAAAGGGACCTAAATCCTTTAGTCAGATTACGGTTGATCGCTCAGATCCTACCATTTGATGTTTTATAAGTTGTTTAATGATTTTTTATGCATTTTTTAATAACAAAAGAAATTCATGCTCATTGTAAAAAAGAAAAAAAATACAGAAAAGTAAAGAGTGAAAATTAAGATCATCTTGTGGGAAATGGGCTAAAAACCAGAAAATGGTTGTGTAACCAACCATTAAGAGGAGAAGTTTCACAGAGCTGGGGACCATCATTGTGTGTGAGTGGTCACCTGCTCCCAGCAGCTATGATGCCCCCACAGGCATTCTGGGGGCGGTGACTTTGTGCTCATCTATTATCGGAGATTGAACCAGATGCCAGGTACGTGTGCAGACCATGGTCCCCAGGATCCGTGACCCATGATCCAGGGCCTCCCACTCAGGAGCCCTGAATGCCAGAAAAGGTGGGACCCACAGCAGAGAAGCCTCTCCTGGGGGTGGGAAGAGGCACCTGGGGGTACCCAAAAGGGAGGAAAAGGGTGGGCAGGTCATGTGAGAAAACAGAAAGGCCAGGTCTTGGGGGAGCAGATGGCATGTTGATGGCAGGGGCCTGACAGAGCCAAACAGCCTCGGTTGTCTTCTGTAATTTACCTGCTGTCTTGGGGACCACACAGTGAAGGCTGCAGACTCTGGGCTAGACAAACCTGAGCCTGGTCATGGGGGAAGGATTTGAGCCCCAGGAATATTCAAAGTCCACAAGAGCTTGGGCACTGTGCCAGACAGAGCTTCCTGGCCCCAATCTGTGCAGGTGACAGAGGGGACTGTCTGTCCCCTTGGCCCAGGTGTGAGTCCCCACCCACAGTGGGCTGTTGTCCGGCCCTCGCCACTCCCCGCTGCGCCCCAGCCGAGGGAGGAGGGCACCGTGGCTCCGACATCTGCTCCCCACACCTGGCCTGTGTTACAGCAAGGGGCCCTCAGATGACCAGGTCATGTCTTGGGAAAAAAATAACATCTTAACACACTACTGTTTGCCCCTGACTTGGGAGCATTTTCATCATTATAACCACCATGATGGTGAAGAGGGTGGAGGGGCACTGCAGGGTCTTCAGGAGGCCGGAGAGGAGGGGAGGGCCTCAAGGCCCTTGGCTCCCTCCTGCCCTCTGCGCTTACGGTGTGAGGGTAGGAGAAGGAACAGAGAGAATAGGAAGGCTGCCAGCTGTCATCCAGGAGGCCTCACTGCTGCAACTTGCAAGGGAGAGATAAGGGCAGACACCCCAGATCCCCTCTGCCCCATTCACAGCTGAATTCCCAAGAGGCGCAGGGATCAGCACCAGGGGCCCGAGTCATGGCCCTAGAAGTCAGGCAGGCTGACCAAGCACAGACTGTGGGCCCAGCTCCTCCTGGACGGGCACTCTGGGAATGTGTACGTGGTGATGGTTACCCGCTGTCATTATCACCACTGCTACTGTCTTTCCTTCCCTCCCACCTGGGCAGAGACACCGGGACTGTTCCTGGCCTGCCAGCACCTATGGGATGTCTGCCCTGTGGCGGGAGCTGGACAGGCAACAGAAGAAAAGATGTCAAGGGGCAGGGAACCTGTGCCCTCAGGGCCACACATGGCCCTCCTGATCCCTGACTGCAGCCTCTTGACTGAATTCAGGTTTGTTATTAATAGGACGCATTCTGTAAAACTTGGATTCAGTCAAAAGACTGCACTCAAGGATCTGGAAGGACACAGGTGGCTCCAAGTCCCTGTGTTCCCCACCTGTGTTGGAGAGCAGAGTTTCCAGGAGTCCGCAGTCTTCAGAATGCCTGTCCTCAAAGATCCTAAGCAAGACAGACTGCCGGTGATGACACGCCACCCCCTGAAAACATGGCAACGGCAGAACCTCACAGGAATTGTGCATGTGGTGTGTGGCTTTCTGAGGGTCTCATCTCTGGAGACTGTCCCAGGTGCTGCTGGTCTGGGGGCCCTGTTGGAGCCTGTCCCACAGCTGGCCATGAGCGAGGGAGCCACCAGGCCCCACTGGGGTGGGCCGGTGAGCACCCAATTGGCTGCTGTGAGCCTGGGGGACACAGAGCTGCACGCTGTCCTCTGGTCCCTCCGTGGGGCTCCTTGGTTTCAAACCCTAACACCTTTCCATGTTTGGAGAGAACTTTCTAGAAGCAACTGTTTTGCTTCCAGGTTCAAAACAGTGTGAGCCATAGAATACATTGTGGTCAGGGCCTCCATGGCTGCCTCATTTGGCCACATTCTTCATTCCATATGTAGGTCACTATGAAAGTTTTGAGACAGACTGTGTTATGTTCCATTATTTCACTTCTAAGAAACACGGTTGACAGCGTCCTTTCTGATTCAACTTGCTTGTCTCATTGGTGTTGCTGTGAGGGCTTCATTTCCATTCATGTAGATTTTACGTTTCTTAATTTTTGTGCATCTCAAAACTTTCTTAATGACCAATGTATTTACTTGAGGAAAAACCAGACCCAGCAGCCCGGGCCTGCAGAGTCTTGCTTGGCAATGGCAGTGTATGGGAACGGCCACCCTCTCACATCACCTCTGGAGTTGGTTGTGTCTTGAACCCCCAGCATAGCTTGCCACTGTCCACTCTGCGTGGCAAGGTCTGAGGAAGAAGGCCTGGGGACAGCCTGGGGAGCTCTGCCTGTGAAATGCCTGTGGGGGCTGTGCACACTCCCCCCAGTGTCTGAGTGGTGCCCACAGCCCTCTGCGTGTCCATGTCTGGAATCTAACCCTCGAGAGATGGAGGCATTCTGTCTTCCACAGCTCAGGGAAGACGCCTGCATGCTCTGCCCCAACCACCCACCATGACCTCTGGGGAGCGCGGGGGCACACTTACCCACCAACCGTGCCGCCGTTCTTGCCGAAGTGTGTGCGTGGCTCGCTGGAGGCCAGCTTCAGCAGCTCCGTCCACTCCCGCTCCCACTCCTCCTCTGTGTACACCAGCCCTGACTGGCACGAGGGGAGCAGGCAAGGTGGGGATGGGCCCCATCTCCTCACCCTCCCCACTGGGACAGGCCTGGGCACACCTGTCAGCGGTCACTGACTCCCCCAGCCCCCTTGATATGGACACGATGTTTTTGAAACCATAATCCTAACTTCAGAGCTGTTGGCAGTCCACCCACCAACAAGGGTCATTCCCATGCTGTGGGAATACACCAACACTTCTGGGCATCCCTAGCTCAGGGCTGACCACTGAAAAGTTGACAGGGATATGGGACCAATTTCAGTCAGGAAGAAGCAAAGTCTTTACCCAGGTGGGTAGAGTGCTAAGATTTACCATGGCTGTGATGACTGAGCTCATGCATGGGGCCTGGGGCCCTGGGCTGTGCTGACAGTGGGGAACCATGGACTTCACAGTCCATGCTGGGGCACTTTTGCGGGTGAAGGAGGGCAACTTGCATAACTACGCCTTAAGGGGGTACACGTGGACAAGTGGTTGAAGTCTGCTGGGAATCTTCCTCCTTGGGCTGAAATGGACTTGGGGCTGAGGGTCACTCCCTGGACCTGGCGAGGGTCAAGGCCCCAGCCAGGCAGCAGGTACCAACCTCTTTGTTCTGTTGTGTCTGCTGCCATCTCCACCTCCGCTTCAGGGCTTCCCTTTCGGCCCCCGTCCTCATCATGGTATACAGAGCTTTCCGCAACACCAGGTCCCGGTCATGAAACCCCCACATTCCTGTAGCCAGAGGCCGTGGTGCAGAGGAGAGAAAGGACAGAAGGAGGGGACAAGCTACAGGTGACTCAGGCTACCCTGACCTGCTGGGCTGGTCTCCCATGTCTGCATGCACAAAGCTGTCTCCTTCATCAGCTATTCATTTTCATCACTAGCTCATAAGTCCCCTCTATTATAACTATTTCCTGAGGGACCTAATGGTCACCATCTATGCCTCACATCGGGGAGACTTTTGCAGATGTGTCCTCACGTAGGGCCATTAGCATCCTGGCTTCTCCAGGGTCCCCCACATCTGATGTCGGCAGCCCTGGGGCATCTCAGCTTCCAGAGCATCAGTGGACACCACCACACACATCTGGCCCAGAAGACAGCCCCGTTATCTTTGAGCATGTGCCCTGGGTGGCTCAGATGTGGTCAAGAACCCCAAACCATGTGTGCAGTGCTGAAAAGAGGGCAGCTCTGGCCACAGGGATCACATTCATTCATTCATTCATTCACTCTTTAAGGTGCTGAGAATATGCTCGGCAGCGACCAGAACACACTTAGCCCCTAAAATCTCATGGAACACACCTTGTGGGGAATGAAGCAGCCACTAAGTTAATACATGGCATCTGCTCCTCGGAGAGTAGGAGTGGTGTAAATGGAGACTTCATCCCTTGGATTGAAGCCTCCGACAGGTGAGAGATGGAGCTGAGTGGCTGTCCCAGGCCTGAGGAAAGGCCGGGGCCAGGCCAACATGAGGACCTATAGATGTACTTGAGAAAAGGCAGGAAGGAAGTGGGCTAGAGCCAGGATGTGGGGATGAGGTGGGGCTCGGTGGGAACCCCAGGAAAGGCTGCAGAGGAGGGGAGGCATTAGCTGCCTGCTGGATTTAGGGCTCATGCTGACTGCGTACGCTTGGATGTGCAATAAGCAAGGGCTGCTGTGAGCTTCTTGGCAAGCAAAGCTTTTGCCTTTCTCTGCAATGATGAGGGGGAAGGTTATGGCCATTGCTGTTCCCTGCTTAGGTCTGTTCAGCTGCCTTCTGGGACTCCTTGGGTAGTCTTGGATCCTGAAGGGAAAGACTCTGTGTCCCACAGGTGTCTGCCTGCAGACCTGACCCAGTCATTTCCATGTGTGTCCCCAATTCCCCAATCCTAGCTCAACAGCAGGCCTGGCCAACAGTTTCCAACAAGCACTGCTGGTGAATGTCACATGGCCACTTTGTGTAGTCCTGGTCATGGGGAGCTTAGCTTTGTGAGCACAAAATGCAAACCAAACACTGGGATAAAAGGATTACTAGTTAGGAGCTCTGGGCTCACTGCTGTGTGGGGATTCTCCAAGGAGCCCTTGCAGCTCAGGGCAGCTGCGGCCCGGCCTCTCCTGCAGGAGGAGCAAGGCCAGCCTGAGGGATGCTCTCCCCTTCCAGGCAGGCCTGGCTCGCTTGTGCTCACGGGGACAACGCCTGCCATGGAAGGATACCACAGTGGGGTGTGGATCCAAATTGTGGGCTGATGGGGACCATATCTTAAGAACAAAGGCGTTTCCACACCTGAGAGCAACAAGATTTCTTCTTTTGGTAAAATAAGCTCCATAATAGGGGAATTATAAGAATTAACTATTATGACGAAATACAATCTAACTACTAAAATGATGTGCTCGGAGAATAATAGTAGCATGGAAAATTCTCAATTAAATTTTAAAGGGAAAATGTTAGCTTCCAACTGTGAACGCAGTAAGATCATCATTTCACTTGAAGAACCGACCAAAGCTTGGAACAAGAGGCCATTCTGTTAGAAGTGGCACAGCTTGGAGGTGAAATTTTTGACTTTCATTTTCCTCCCTGATAAGCATGGAGCACCTTTGTAATGCCAGCAAGCAGACCCTGCTCGCTTTGAGGCAAGAGGAAGCAGGTGAGTGGGTATCTCTGCCCTTCCCAGGGCACAGGTCCAGCCTGTGGAATGCTGCTCTTGGCCCTATGGGCCCTTCCCAGACTCTGACAGGTGTTCCTCAAAGCCCTGTATAGTCTCATCTCAGTCCAAAGACAGGTCTAGGGCCTGGCCCTGGCTCTGGGTCACAGACCAAGTTAAGTCCACATTGCCTGGGGAATCACGTTTGACAGACAAGGGCCACATCTCTGTTTGAGGGTCCTGTCTCCCGGACAGACTCCACCCTCTAGGGCTGAGGAAGAACAACTAGCCCTGATGTCAACTGTCAAAATTATCTCACCCTTATACCATGAGGCCCAGCCTATAAAGGGAAAATTGAGCTTGAAGAAAATCTACTGTGACCCTCAATCCAAATATTGCCATCCTCACCTATTGGTGTGGCTTTTTGTGACCAGGACACTCACGTCTCTGTTGGAAGAGGTTGCTAACTGTCTGCTGAATGTTCCAACTGTGCTGATTTCTCCTGTGATTTACCTGAGCAGTACCTAAGTCTATGTCCCAGTCAGGGCTGGGAGATGCTCCTCTGAGCACTCCACACACAACAGTGAGCCCAGAGCTTATAACCAGTTGTACCTTTTGTGTCCAAGCCCATTACTGGCTGCTGCCACGAAAGTACCTCCACATCTTCCCAACCTCATGCACCACTCTCCAAACTTCCTGCTTAGACATCCCTTGGTTTAGCCCTGCCTCCAAACACTCTGTACACTCCTGCCTTTATGCTTAATGTATGTGGTCTCTCCACTTGGGAAGTATTCTTTTCTATTCTTCTAAATTCTTCAAATTTCAGTAAAGATCCCACCTCCTCCAGAAAGTCCTCTTTGGTTGCTCCAGGCCATGATTTCTAATTCCCAACCCTGAAGCTCAGGCTCAAACCCTCCCCCTATCATGACACATCTCTTCTCATGTATGTTTTGTCCCTCCAGCGAGTGCAAGCTACTTGACAAAAAGGTTAGGACTGTTGGGCTCCATGTCCTAGGGACTCTTCCAGATGACAGTGACATGGGTGGCTCTACTTTGCATATGCCTGCCCTTTAATAATGCATCAAGCAGGCTGGAGCTCTGCCACTATCTATCTGTGCTGTGGGGCTTACCCAGAGAGGCGGCATGTAAAAGGCAGTTCCCATCCCCTGTAGTGGCCAGAGGAAGAAGCCGTTTACAGCTTGTGCACACAGTGGACCACCAGTTGAGGCGACCTGGAACAGAAGCTCCCTTTAGAATAGAATCCCAGAAAAGATAGGAATCATCGGGAGTGCATTTGCTAAGTAGGTACAAACATCAGTGAAATATTTTCTAGAAGATTTCAAGAGAAAGGCAGAGCATTATAGCTACTTTTTTCTCAAATAAAATACAGATTTCTCTTCCCCCTAAGATAAGAAATGGCCAAATTCTCCTATCACTTAGCAAGAGGATTAAGAAACTCAAAACCAACCCCTTTGTTTGCTCCTTGGGTCTGGGAACATATTTTACAAAAATTATACAATTTCTTTGAATACTGTTTCCCCTCATGAAAGTTATTTTTCCTTCAATCATCCTTTTTCTGATGCATACATACCTTTGAAAGTACATTTTACATTTCATTTAATACATCAAAACCATTATAGCTTCTTAGGTGTAGTCATGTTACATTTTGTTAACACTTCATTTATTTCTGGGAAGACAGAATAGAGGTAGTTTTCCCTATTCTTCCTACTAAGTACAACTACAACCCCCCCCAACATTATGTATAAATTAATAGAAGTCCCTGAAGACTTAAGAGAAGGTGGTGGACTGCCTGGAGCCATGGGACATGAGAAACAACATAATGGGAGGGTCCCTTGTTTTCTTTTTGCCCTGCATATCTCAGACTAGATACTGGAGGGACTGGCAACCTAGAAATACCAGTGAGAGCAGATAGGAAAACGAAAAGCATGTTTCCTTTAGACAGAATACTCGGAAAGGGGTGGCTAAGTGAGACTGTAACAGCTTAGACATTAATCACTCTATTCCAGCCAAACACCGTAGAAAAAAATTGTAGCCTCACCACCATCCCTGCCAAGAAGGCCTGGAAAGGAGCCCAGACTTCCGTTCTTGTTGGCTGTAACAAGGTGTTCACTGCTGCCTCCCCCACTGCCTGGGCAATGTCAGAGAAGACTAAGTGCAGAACCAGGACTTCTACCCTGCTGGGAGGTGACAAGTACCTCACCCACTCACTGTCAGCAGAGGACATAAAAGGATCCTGGACTTTCACACTCATCTAGTCTCTAGTAATGAGACTACCCATCCCCTCCTGGCTAGGGTGGTATCATCAGAGGCCTAGGGAGGAACCTGCATTTCCTCTTCTTCCCAGTAGTACCAAGAAGCCCATCCTATACCAGATATCATCAGAAGCAGAGCAGAGAACCTGTACTTTCACTCTCCTCTGGAAGGTGTGAGGCAATGGCCCCTGCTTCTACCAGAGTGATGTGAGAGGAGGTCTGCTGAAATACAAGATTTAAATAAAATCCAGAGTCCTATAACTTAATATTCAATATGTACCCTTTTTAATAAAAAATCACTTATATAAATAACCAGGAAAATTTCATATGGAACAAGAGAAGACAATCAATAGACAAAAAAACCTGATGTTAGAATTATCCAACTGAGATTTAAAAGTAGTCATAATAAAAATGCTTCAACTAGGAATTACAAACATGCTTGAAACAAATAAAAACTAGAAAATGTCAGTAAAGAAATAGAAAGTTTCACTAAAACAAGAGAAGATACAGATAAAAACCAATGAAAATTTTGTAATTGAAAAGTACAATAACTGATTTAAAAAACTTAATGGATATATTCAAAAGGAGAATGGTGAGTACAGAAGAAATAATCAGTGAATATAAAAGCAGAACATAAGAAATTATCCAATTTGTATAATGAAAAGAAATTAGACTAAAACAAATAAACACCATCACCCACAATTTCAGGAACATGTGGGACTACAACAAAAAATCTAATATTCATATCACTGGAGTCTCACAAGCAAGGAGAAATAGCGTAGAGTTAAAAAGTATTCAAAGAAATAATCACCCCAAATTTCCCATTTCTTACAAACAAACAAACAAACAAACAAATAGATTCAAGAAGCTGAGAAAACCCCAAACAGAAAAAACACATGGAAACACTATATATATAGTCAAACTTCTGAAAACGGAAGACAAAGAAAAGCTTTAAAAAGTGACAAAGAGAAAAAAATATTCTACTTACATAGTATACGGGAAAAACAACTCGAAAGACAATGGATTTCTCATGTTTAAAAACTCCCATAAAATTAGGAATAGAATCAAACCTCCACAACTTGATAATAAAAATCTATAAAACCCATACAGTTAACATAACAATTAACAGTGAAAGACTAAATGCTTTAACCCAGGATTCAGAAAAAGGCAAGATAGCCCATTTTCACTATTGCTACTCAACACAATACTAGGAGTCCTAGCCAGCAGAAGAAGTCAAGAAAAAGAAATAAATTCTGTATTCACAAATCAGAAAGGAATAATGAATGCTATCCTTCACAGCTATTTTCAGATGCCATGATAGCATACATGGAAAATCATAAGGAGGCTACCCCCAAAATTATAAGTAATAAGTAATTTTGTCAAGGTCATGGAATATAAGATTGACATACACAAATGAACTGTATAGTCATCCCTCAGTACATGTGGGGGATTAGTTCTAGGACTCTCAATGTATATCAAAATTCATGAATACTCAAGTCATATAGTCAGCCACATGGAACTCATGTATATAAGAAATCAGCCTTCTGTAAACAAGAGTTTTGCATCCTATAAATACTGTACTTTTGATCCATGTTTGGTTGAAAAAAGTCTGTGTATAAGTGGACCTATGCAGTTCAAATCTGGATTGTTCAAGGGTCAACTGTATTTTATATATTAGCAATGAGCACATGGGATTTCAAATTTAAAAATATACCATTTATAGTCACTCAAAATTTTAAATACTTAGGCCAGGTGCAGTGGCTAATGCCTGTAATCTTAGCACCCTAGGAGGCTGAGGTGGGTGAATTGCCTGAGCTCACAGGTTCAAGACAAGCCTGAGCCAGAGCGCAACCTCATCTCTAAAGAGAGCCGGGCATTGTGGCAGCACCTGTAGTGGCTACTTGGGAGGCTGAGTCAAGAGAAGCCCAAGAGTTTGAGGTTGCTGTGAGCTGTGATGCCACAGCAGTCTACCCAGGGGAACAAAGTCAGACTCTGTCTCAAAAAAAAAAAAAAAAAAATAAATAAAATACTTAGGACTAAATTTAAAATACATATAAAGTATTTGCCTGCTTAAAATTCTTAGGAAAGATAGATCACCACTAACGCCCAGGATGAAGGAGAGACCTGGAGGGGGAAGGGACGGGAGGGGGGAAGTTTGATAAAGGGAGGGTAAATGGTGGGACCACACCTATGAAGCATATTGCAAAGGTATAAGTCAAATCTATGAAGTATAGAACATAAATGTATTAACATAATAATCAAGTAAATGAGGTGAAGGCTATATTAATTAGTTTGATGTAAGCACTCCAAATTGTATAAAAAAATCACCACATTGTACCCCACAAATGCATAAATGTATTCATGATCTATGTGCATATGACTTAATAAAAGGAAAAAAAAGTTAAAATAGAAGCAAAATTTTGATGAAATTTTGATAAAAGAAATCAAAGATCTAAACAAATGGACATACCATGTTCATGGATTGGAAGACTCTTAACATAGGAAAGACGTCTCTCCAAAGTGATCCATGGATTAAATGCAATCCCTATCAAAATTGTATCAAGTCTTTTTAAAAGGCAATTGTTACCAATCTAGAATTCCATATCTTAGGTAAACAGAAAGAGAGAATTTGTTACCATTAGACCTACAGTAAAAATATTAAAAGCAGAAGAAAAACGATCCTGGAAGGAAGGAGAGTAAACAAAAGGAATAAAGCAATTTGAAAGAGCAAATATATTAGTAAATATAAATAAATATTGATTGTTTAAAGTATTTGTAGGTTTGTATTTATATTTGTGGATTAAATTATATGTAGAATTAAAACATATGACAGCAATAGCACAAAATGCGGAAATATGCAATAAATGACACGTATCTAAGGTTTTTACCCTGATGTTAAATGGTAAAAGCCAACTAAAGGTTAATTCTAATAACTCAAAGATGCATTTTGTAAACTATAAGGTAACCACTAAAATCAAAAAAGTTAATCAAAGGTAACAGGATGATAACCATCCCTAGATAATTCAAATGAGAGCAAAAAAGAAAGACAACCATATCAATAGAACAAACAGCAAGATAAGACTTAGATTTAAACTAAAATATACTGGTATATTATATGTAAATGAATTACATACTCCAATTAAGAGACAAAAAGTTTCAGTTAACATGATGAACAAGTTCCAAAGATCCAATGTGTATAACATGGTGTTATAGCTAATAGCTGCTGTGGTAGCCGCCTAGTTTACAGCATTTGGTCATCACAGCCTGAACAGCCTAAGTCGGGTGCACATGGGGAGTGGGTGAAAGAGGCAGAGTCAGAAATCTTTTTAGGTTTAATTTTTAGAAGGCCATCCTAACACTTAGCTATACCAGGTGCCTATGGACAGTGGAGAACCTGGAAAGGCCTCTCATTACCTCCTATATTGTCCACTTAAAATTCACTAACAGAGGGGTGGCACCTGTGGCTCAGAAGAGTAGGGCACTGGCCCCATATGCCAGGGGTGGCGGGTTCAAACTCAGCCCCAGCCAAAAACTGCAAAAAAAAAAAAAGAATACAAAAGAAAGGAAATTCACTAACAGAGTAGATCTTAAATGTTCTTCCCTCCTCCATGTGGGAACAATCACCACACTGTGTGAGGTGATGCTTATGTTAATTAGCTTAACCGTGGTAATAATTTCACAATTCATCTGTATATCAAGACATTGTGATATACCCCATAACCATACACAAGTTTTATTTGTGTATTTGCATAATTTAATTACACCACAATACATCTGGAATAAAAATAAATAAAAATTCAAAATGTTGCAGGTACATGAATAAAGCAGTAAAATTTGTCAGCCTTGTTTAAAAAAATAACTGTATGCGGCTAACAAGAAACATATAAATATAATGCACAGAAATTTAATAGTAACTATGTAGGCAGAAAAAGATATACCACTCAGAAACTAAGCAAAAGTAATGCTGGCAAGGTTCTATCAATACTGGATGAAGGTGACATTATAAGGAATTAATGACAACACAACAATAATTACTCAATTCATTTGGAACATATAACAATAATAAATGGGTATGCACCCAAAACAGCCTAATAACACATAAAGCAAATATTGACAGGATCAAAGAATAGATAAATCCACAATCAAAACTAAGAGATTTTTAACAGAAATCTCTTAATAAATGATAGAATTAACAGACAAAAACCCCAGTAGAGATTAAACATAATGAAAGGTGTTGAACCAAGTGGCAGACATACAACATTATAGCAGTATACTGCAGAATAAATATATGTTCTTTTCAAATCACACGGAGAATTTTCCAAAATTGAACACACGATGAGGTGCTAAAGAACATATTCACAAATTACAAAGGATTTGAAATCATTCAGAATGTGTGTGCTTTGACCACGGTAAAGATACACTGGAAATCAATGAGAGGAAACTAAAAAAGCAGAATCGCCCCAGCCCCCTGCCATATGTTGGGCATAATGCAACATCCTTCAAAGAACTCATGAATCAAAGAAGAAATCATACAGGAAATGAGAATATATTTCAAACTGAGTGATAATAAATAAATATATGAGCTATCAAAATTTGTGGGATATAATAAACCCATGTTTATAGGGAAGCTTATAGTTTTGAATGCATACAAAACTGTATTCTTTTAATACAGAAGGTGCCAAAAATGTATACATATTTTAAGAAAGGAAAAAACAGGTATTAAAATCATAAAACTCAATATATACAGATAGAAAAAGATGAATACAAGCCCTGTTTGAGCACCTCTTGTAATGGCATAAGTCAAATGTGACTTGAGTATTACCATTTTAATACCATTTTTTCCCTTTAAATTAAAATGTATATAATTTTTTTGGCACCCTCTATATTAAAAAAGAAAAAAGGCTCAAAATAAATGTTGCAAGTGTCTACAAAGCTAGCAACAGCAAATTAACAACAACAACAAAAAAGTAGGTTAAAGTAGAAAAGGAATCTGTGGTATAGAAAACAACCATACAATAGTGAAAATCAAAGCCAAAATTTGGTCTTATGAAAAAAGAAATACAACTGTTAACCAGACTTACCAGAAAAAGAGAGAGAAGTGCAATTTTTCAATATCATGTATGAAAAATGAAACATCATCACATTTTCTACAGACAAATATAATCTTTATATGAACATAACATGCATCTTATACATAATTTTATAACACATTTGGAAATGTTAAATAAAATGGAGAAATTGCTTTAAAAACACCATTTACCAAAACGATCCAAGGAGAACTAGAAAATACGTAAGATTCTCTATCATTTAAAGGAACTGAACATGTAATTAAAAACCTTGCCCCCAAAGAAAACACCAGACACAAATAGCTTTACCTCTGAACTTCTCCATACATTTAAGGGGAGAAGAGAGAACGGGGGAAATCTGAGAACTTTCCCCAGTTTGTTTTATGAGACCTACACAATTTTGATGCCAAAACTTGATGGGGACATTATAGGAGAGGAAGATTATACGTCTGTCCTTCATGAATAAACGTGACAAAAATTACAACCAAAATTGCTACATATGAAATATTTAGCACATAAATCCAGCAGTATACAAAACAATTACTACATCAACAACATTGAAGTTGGATTTATTCCAGGGACAGGAATCAGATGAATATTTAAGAATAATCCACTGACAGTCCCCTGCTTCCAGGAATCAAAGAGTAATTGACGGGAAACCTGCCTGTCCGACTATGAGAAAACTGATAAAATCCAGAAATCCTCTTCAGAAGGGCAGTTGAGAATTAAAGGCACTAAGAATCCAGAGATACCCAGAAGAACAAAAATCATTTTGCCACTAGGGCATCTGCACCAGAATGTTTATTGTAGCTCAATTCATAATTACCAAGGCGTGGAAGCAACCGAGGTGCCCCCCAACCCACGAATGGATTAACAAACTGTGGCATTCATGTACCATGGGATACTATTCAGCCCTAAGAAAAGAAGGAGAGTTTATATCTTCTGTGTTTACCTGGATGGAGTTGAAACTCAGATATGGAAAAAAATTCCAATGTATTCAATACTAATATGAAGCCAGTATATAAACAACTACATGCCCATGGGAAGTAAAAACACATGTATAGTCTAGCAAGGGGAAGGGGGGAGGGAGGGTGATTGGCGGGGTCTCACCTGATGTGTGCAGTATGAGGGTGCTCAGCATGTCCCCTAGGTGAAGGGCTCAACTACAACTTGAACTTTACCTTAGAATCGAAAACAACGTAACCTAAACATTTGTACCTTATACTAATCTGAAATAAAAAACCCCAAAAAACAGAAAAACCTCAGAGAGGTGAGCCCCCTGCTGCTTCTCCACTGGGGTATCTGTACAATTTAAGCAGGGGCAGAGGCTGAGAGCATGGAACCAATGCTGGTGCAGAGCCCAGCGGGGGCTGCAAGACTTTGGGGGGGTGTTAAGCATGTTGTATCTGGTGTTTTCCTAAGGTCCTTTGCCAAATAAGGGAGAGTGGCTAAAAACATGGCCGAAAGTCTTGGAAAATGCAGCAGAGTTCAGGACCACGTAGGGAGGGCCCACCGAACACTGCACGCCCTTGTATGAGATGGAGATACTGTCCTGCTGCTCATTCTCCACTAAAATAAAGGCAATAAAAAAATAACATAGATACATAAAATAAAGGTAATCTCTCCCTCTAGGACAAAGGTTGGGCAGGTTTGCTTGCAGTCCGTTATAAAAGCTGAGGGTTTCATGAACTCGGGCTCCTCTGATGTGACACCCTCTGAGGGTGCCGGAGCTGCCTGCTCTGCTTCTGCATCACCCCCATGAGAACCGGGGAGCAGGAGGGGCCGTGCTCTGGGTAAAACCCTCCTTTGTTTCTGAGGAGTCTTGCATCTTTCACCAGAGTCCAGGAAGCCATCGCAGGCAAGGAGTTGGCTTGCAAATAAGATCTCAGACCCTTCACAGGGGGCAATCGCTGTGGATGAGGATGGGATGCCGCCAGGGATGTGGCTTTCAGGAGAAGGGACGCGGGGCCTCCTGGGCTAGGTTAGAGGACAGAAGATGGTATGTTGGAGGGGATGTTCTCACCCAGGTGGTGGGCGAAGGGGCAGTGAAGTGAGTAAGGGCCCCCACCGTCCTGTCTGTTCACAAAGGTTTAGAGGCTGGGCAGTGAAGACCGCACTGAGACAGTCAGATGTGGTCACAGTCCCCCCCCCCCCCCCAGCCCCGTAAGAGAACCGAGAGGTCCCCCAGCAAGGACATGGGGCTTTGGGTGGACCAAACACATCAAAGTTTATTTGCTTCAGCTGTGCAGCCAGGGCATTTCTCAATTAAGTGAGACCAAAGAGCCCCGTTTACTGGCGGGGGTTGCTCCCACCCTCGGCAGCCCCCGACCCTCTCTTCTTCTCTATCCCAACATTAGCTGCTTTTAGGAAAGGTCATCAGGGATGACGTTCAGGTGTCCCTTCTCCAAGAGGGACCAGAGTCCACGTGTGCCCGCCACGTTGGTAGGGGACTGCACTGGCTCTACCATCGTGGCTGCATTGGATGAAGGCACTCACAGCCACCCACCCACCCACTTATAGGAGAAGGGGCATCAGTCTGCTGATGGGGTCGGGCAGGGTTCACAGTAGGAAACAGAAGCTAACGTGACCTTGTGTAGTGCCCTCTGGCCAACCCAACGTCCTCTCGTTGTTGTCCCTACGGCTGAACGTCCAGTGAAGTGAGGTGTTAACATGTAATCCTGTCCCACATGTCCCAGGGAGAGTCTCAGGGTCATGAAGAGCAGCAGGTAGAAGTGAGTTGGGGGTGTACTTCTCAACGTGCCACCGGTGGAGGGGTCACAATTCACTGTGAGCACTCACCCTCGGATGTCCAAACTGCCACCGTGTAGATGGTGTCCTGCTGGCTCGCATGTCCGAACCCTCAGCCTCAGGGGCCCAGCTGCAGTGACTTCTGGGCTAGCTGGTAAACACTAGTGAAATTCAGGGACTGTTGGCCAAGTGTTGGCATCGGTAATGCTCGAGCCTCTGACAGTCAGGGACAACCTGCTGGCTCTTTGCCTCCCCCTAAAGCAGACTCGGCACCCCATTTGACACTGGATTTTGGAGACGATGCCTCACTTGGGCATTATACTGGCTCCACAGGCCAGCCAGCCTGTGGGTCAGCATCTTGTGAGTGGACCCAGGCCACCAGTCCTCATTGGCAGCCGCTCTGGCATATTTTTCTGCCCTTGAGGCCTTACAACCCTCATGACCCCTATGCGCTACAAGTGTCTGTGACTGATGGCTTTGCTGATTGGATCCTCTGGCAGAGGGAGGCGGACTCCACCCAGAGACGCCCCTCCGAGTTTTAGGCTTGTCATCTCCATGACCTTTTGAAAAGCAGTACCTGGCCAGCAACTGGGTGCTTGTTGACACTGAAGCCCTGGAGCTCTGGTGACTCAGCCTCAATGACTAACAAGATGGGAAGAGACCACCAAGTGTCATTTGTCAAATGGAAATGGTGCATCTAAGAATACAGCTGGCATGGTCCCAGTAGCATCTTGGGTTTACATAAATAGTAGCAGCTAACCCCTCTGGGAAACGTTATCCCCTGTCCTACCACCTGCAGTAATACCACTGGCTGTGTGGGGCCCTCAAAACACAGAGTCACCTAAATCCCTGGGCCTGGTTCTAGGAGCTTCCACTAAGCTGATGCCTGGTGGTGTCTGCGAGGCTGAGGCAGCTGTGCAGCCTCAGTGCCAGCTCTGCAGAGCTGCAAGTGACCCTGGTGGCTGTGTTCACTGGGCAGGACTCAAGGCTACCCTCCCAGCTCTGGCCAACACTTCCCTTGAGGAAGCTTATTATATTTTGCAATGACAGCTGGGCTGCTGTCATTGTCCTAGTGATTTGATCTGCCACCTGGAAAAATACAGACTGGAAGATGAAAGACTCTTCTGTGAGCTGAGAAACCAAAATAGATCCCTCCTTTTTAACTAAGATGGACCCTAAGGTTTAGAAAGCAAGTTACCTATGGCCAAGGGCCAAGAGTTCAGACCTTGGCTGGTGTGGCGACTGCCTAAGTCCTGTGTCTGCAACAGCTCAGTGGTTCTGAGCCTTCCTGATGCCTCCTAATGCTGCGACCCCTTAATACAGTTCCCTATGTTGTGGTGACCCCCAACCATAAAATTATTTTTGTTGCTACTTCATAACCGTAATTTTGCTACTGTTATGAATCATAAGGTAAATATCTGAAAGGCAGGATGTATTTTCATTGTTACACAGGGGTTGTGACCCACAGGTTGAGAACCGCTGCCCTAGCTAAACTCAGTAAAGGACCAGCTGTACAAACATTCTTTTCTGATAAGTGATCAAGCGATCGCAGGCTTGAAGCCAGTTTTATGCAGCTTCCCGGCTTATAGAGGCTGTGTGTGAACTGCCTTTGTGTCCTGTAGTTCAGCTTTTGACATGAAGACCCAAATTCCACCTTGTTTAAGGCTAAAACTTCATCCCAAAGGGAACACAGGCTGTATGTCACATGCACTTGACCCTCACACACACATGTAGCTTCCCCAAACCTGCTGGCCGTGCACGACTAGGTGTGATCCAGACCCTGCGGGGTGCAAAACCCAACCTGCCCTTTCCCTCTCGAAGACAGAGTACCTTAAGTCCATGCCAGGGATGAGCTCTTCCCAGTTTGCAAACTGGTATCACCAATAAAGCTCTCTTTTCTACTATTTAGCCACCTGGTGGTCTTTTGGATAATACGCCTCCTGGGGTCACACAATGTAACAGCAAATTGCAGCCTCCGATCAAACTACCTGGGTCACTTGCATCGATGCGCCTGGTGAGGGCCTGTCCTCTGGTGAGGCTGAGTGGAATCAGTGGTTTGTGGCGCCTGCATCTCCTGGACAGCCACCATCGCCACCTGGATACCCTCCCACGCCGTTGCACGTGGCAGCGCTCCCACCCTCCAGAGGTGCCACCTTTCCACTGGCCCATCTGTCTCATGGCAGAGGATGCAGTGCTTGGAGGCTGGCTCTACTTGCTTGGAAAGATTGACTTTGGGGCTATTGGCACTGCCTCACCAGGACTGACACTTCTTCAGGTACCAGAGTTGCACTTCTGGCCATAATCTCGTGACCTTTGGAAGAAACACGTGTTGTTTTGGGGTTTCCAGGCCATCTTCCGTCTGACAATGGTGTGCAGTTTCACAAAAAGCTGCGTAACAAGGGGCTGACAGTGGGGTGATCGATGGCCTCTCTAGGTGCCCTCCCATCCACAGGGACCTGGTCCAGATGGGTGTTCAGGTGGCCCCCCACCCCCCAGCACCTGTCCCCTCCGGTTCTGGAGTCTAGGGGACCAGATCCAAGTGCTGGCAGATTTGGTTTCTGACAACGGCTCTCCTTCTGGCTTGCATGTCCTCACGTGGTGCAGAGCCAGCAGGCTCTGATGGCTCTTCCTCTCCTGTGAGGACACTAGTCCCCTCAGGGGTCCCACTCTCAGGGCCTCATCTAAACCTAATCACCTCTCAAGGGCCCATCTCCTAATCCCACCACATTGGAGTTAGGGTTTCAATGCATGCCTTTTGTAGGGCAACTATCCAGGCTATAAGGTATCTGGCAAGTGTTTTCACTGAAAGCGCTGCCCCAGAAAGGGACCATCCCCTTCCACCCGTTTCCTAGGTAACAAACAAGATGAACTGAATAGGGGTTACCTAGACATGTTTGGAAAATTCAGATTCCACTTTTTTTTTTATTGAATCATAGCTGTGTACATTAGTTCAATCATGGGGTACTCACTTCTGGCCCCTCTGATCGTTTCTTTTCCCTAATGGCGACCACAGGCTGGCCCTATTTGGAACGCCTCCTGGATGGCAGCCCAGCCGACAGGGGGCTCAAGGGATTCAGACTTAATTATGGTTCACATTTATAAAAATAGCAACACTTGGACAGATGATTTGATGCCAGACACAGATTTTAGAAGGTCCGTAAACCCCGATGAGAGTAAATACAGAGTAAAGCATACCAAAGCACAGAGTAAAATTGCTGAAAACTGAAGAGAAACTACTCAAAGTAGAGCAATGTATAATGTGGAGCACAAATACAGACATCTACACACGAGGGCATGAAAACATTACATTGCTGAGAGAAAATAACCTCTGATAGAGAGTCTGTACACAGCAAAATTATCCACCAAAAATGAAATTGCTAGAAATGTAAGGTACCTTCTTAGTCTGATACAGGTGCTTTTTTTTTTTTTTGAGACAGAGCCTCAAGCTGTCACCCTGGATAGAGTGCTGTGGCATCATGGCTCACAGCAACCTCCTACTCCTGGTCTCAAGCGATTCTCCTGCCTCAGCCTCCCAAGTAGCTGGGACTACAGGCGCCCACTACAACACCCGGCCATTTTTTTTTTTTTTTTTTTTTTTGGTTGCAGCCATCATTGTTGTTTGGCCGGCCGGGCTGGATTCGAACTCGCCAGCTCAGGTGTACATGGCTGGCGCCTTAGCCTGTTGAGCCACAGGTGCCAAGCCTCATTCTCTTCCTCTTTAAGGCAAGTGACAAAAACCAGAGGATTGTGGCCAAGCGGTGGCCTGCAGAACGTGTTCCGTTTGGTTTAGCTGATGTTTTAGAAAAATGTGAGTTCGTTGCCAAGGCTTAAAAACCAAGAGATCACACAAATATGGGGATTTCCAGCAATTCCAGTAAAAATAGAAAATCTGGACCACCTCCCTGGAAGCAGAAGTTAACAAATAGTGGGCCCTTCCAGAGGTCTTTCCTCTGATTGGTGGGTTTCTACTCACTTTTACTTTATCTTCCTGCCCACCCCCATAGGCCTTTGCTTTGGCCTAAGGCCTAACTAATGCTGAGTTTTCTCCAGTTTCCAGAAGAAATAGTTGTTATCCCCATTTTACAGGTTAGAAAACTAAGGCTCAGAAAGGGCTGGTAAACTGCCCATGGTCACACAGCTAATAACTCCAAGGGCCCCAACCTGGCAAGAGAAAGCATAAATAGGGAAAAGTGGTTTACACCAAAGCATCTTTTTGAAAGGAACATTTTTATTAATAACACAGTTTGAATGCCAATGTGTTGGGATTACTTAACAAGAATTTAAAATTTTATCTTCATCTAAATTGGCAGTGCCCTCTCCCACGCTCACTCCACCTCCTTAGTTTTCTCATTTAAGCATTTTGAAAAATTCTAAAGGTTTGACTAAAACTAAAATTGTTTCTTATTTCTCTATCCCTAGTTACTGGCAACTGTAGGTGTTCTTTCCTTTCAGTTTTTTTAAGTGTCTTTATTTATATTTTACTCTTGGTAGTTTGTAAATTCTCCCTTATCAGCTGCTTGCAAAATCAAAATTCCTTTACTGTTAAATTTCTGTTAAAGTTATGTAGTCTTTTGGCTCAATAAACACACATAGAAGAAGAAATGTGTACATATGGACATGCACCACACACACACACACCTATATCCTCACACTCACATTCCTAATAGGCTCTTGGTGTCTCTCTGGTTCTCATTTCCCAAAATGTATTTATATATCAAACATCAAAGTTTGGGCCCTATTCTAGTTATACTTTTTAAAATAATTCTTGCCTTTTAAAGATATGAAATATTGGCTCAACGCCTGTAGCTCAGCATCTAGGGCATCAGCCACATACACCGGAGCTGGCAGGTTGGAACTCAGCCCAGGCCTGCCAAACAACAACTACAACCAAAAAATAGCCGGGCATTGTGGCGGACGCCTGTAGTCCCAGCTACTTTGGAGACTGAGGCAAGAGAATCGCTTAAGCCCAAGAGTTTGAGGTTGCTGTGAGCTGTGATGCCATAGCACTCTACTGAGGGCAACATAGTTAGAATCTGTCTTAAAATATATATGTGGCTCAGCAAGTAGGGCACCAACCCCATATACCGAGGGCTGCGGGTTCAAACCCGGCCCTGGCCGAACTGCATCAAAAATTAGCCTGTAGTCCCAGCTACTTGGGAGGCTGAGGCAAGAGAATCGCTTAAGCCCAAGAGCTGGAGGTTGCTGTGAGCTGTGACTTCACAGCACTCTACCGAGGGCGATAGAATGAGACTGTCTCCACAAAAAAAAAATAAATAAATAAAATATATATATATACACATATATATATATGAGATATTTACAGATGATGTGATGTCTGAGATTTGATAATAATATGGCCAAGATCATACAACAAGGATCAAATAGCCAATGCTTCACCCAAGAAGGCTTTGACCTGCTCTATTGGTTAAGTTTCTGTCAACTGAAAGTGAACAAAACACAATAAACTGGATACCGGGAAGAAGGAGATAAGAAATTAGTACATCATGTAATTGAACAGTGGGGGTGGGGTTCTTCAGGCACATCAGGCACATCAGGCAACGATGATGTTGTCAAGACCTGATTTCTCTCCATTTCCAGGTCAGTTCTGCTGCCTGGCACATTATCACCTCATGGGGCAATATGACTGCTAGCTGCCCCAGGCCACATCCTCCCAGATTCAAACCCAGCTTCAGAAGAAAACAGGCCTCTTTTTTTGTAACTCCAACAACATTCCTAAGATTTGCTCCAATTGGCTGATTGTAATCTAATGCCCATTTCTGAACCAATCAGTGTGGCAACGAAAAGCACTGATTGGCTTAGCCTGGGACACATGGAAGAGAAGAGAAATTGATGGTGTGGAGGGTGACAGCAGGTGTCTCTGACTTGTATCTGTTTTGCTAAAGACACCTCTCTTGACAGCACAAGAAAACTAATATGGCCTCCATCTGACATAGGGGTTCTTCAGAAAGTTCCATTACAAGGTTAATTGTAGGATCCGACATTAAACAGGACAAATAGGATATATGGGCAATAATTTAGTAGGCACCTGTAGTGCGGAGAGTTCAGACCAATCTCTGGAGTCAGACTAACCTGGGTTTAAGTCCTAGCTCTGCCACTTAATCCTGGGAAAGCAGCTGTCTTGGAGCCTCAGTTTAATACCAGAACCTGCTTCCCCACCTGAGAAATGGCGTTAATAATGGCAGCCACCTGATAGAGTCATTTTGAGGTTTCAATAAGATAATTCTTGGAAGCACCCAGTGCATGATAAGCCTGTGATAAATGGCAGATATTACCTGAAACAGTCATCATATTAACAGAGTTGATCATTATGGCAATGGTAATCATAAACCATGATTATGGTTTTGAAAGCAAAAAATAAAAGTAAAAAGTAGGTTTATGGCAACCCATTGAGACATTTCTGATGAAGTTATTTTTATTCACCAACGTTTGATATTGGAAAGAATCTCACATCTGTACATTTCAAGTATCAACATACTTAATCCTACTTCCAAATAGTAGACATTTTCATTCTTTTTTTTTTTTAATTAAATTTTTTTTTTTTTTGAGACAGAGTCTCACTACATCACCCTTGGTAAAGTATAGCAACCATAGCAACCTCCAACTCTTGGGCTTAAGTGATTCTCTTGCCTCAGTCTCCCAAGTAGCTGGGACTATAGGCATCTGCCACAGTGCCCAGTTTTTATTGTTGTTGTTCAGAGGCCCAGGCTGTATTCAAACCTGCCAGCCTCAATGTATATGGCTGGCACCATAACCACTGTGCTACGAGCACCAGGCCATTCTCCTTTTTTTAAGATGAGAAGACTGCTGCTGAAAGATGGGGTAGAGATGGGGGATTATGGAATTATCGTTGAGATAAAAGTGCTAATAGACACAGTATCATACCCTTCCCTCGTGCGGATCTGTTGTTGTAACAGTCAAGGTCCTGGAAGGAAGCAGATAGCACACTCCAAGGGTAAATTGAAGACAGATAATGAATTATCTATTTACACAATGTGAGCAGAATTAATGGCACAGAGACTAGCTAAGCTACAGTGAGAGCTGTGGCTGTCCCTAGGCAGCAGAAGGGAATCTCAGCCAGGGAGAGACATCGCTATAGGGAAAGGGTATGGCGGGGAGCAGTGTGCCAGTCTCTCCTGATTTTTCAAGTATAAATCCAGATTGTCTACATAAAATTTCCAAATGTAAAATATTAAATAACTAATAACTAATTCCAAAGAGTTTTAAACACAGTGGAACCATCCTCCCCCCTTCAAAAATGAAACACATATTTAGACCAGTTGCAGCCAATCTGTGACCTCTGTTCTGGACTTTTAGGGCAGCCCATGTGGCTCCCCCTTTTGAGACAATATGACTATTGCTCCTGCTTGATTGTTTTTCTCTTCTGTAGTCCCTTGGACGGCTTTAATCCTCACCAGGTGGACAGCGTGGGTTGTCAATCATTCAATTATGTCCAGTTGCTCTGCAGGGTGGGATGAATGGGTGGGCAAAGGAGGGAGGGGGAAGCTTCAGATACTAGTAAATGGAGAAGAGAGGAGTAAAACGTCCTCACTGGGGTCTAACTTCAGGCTTGAGCATTCCTAAGGTTTCCAGGGTGATGAAAATATTCTATATCTTCATTGGTGAAGTAGTTACATGAGTATATACATTTGTCAAAACTCATCCAACTATTGACTTAAAATAGGTACACTGTTGCATGTAAATCACACCTCTATAATGTTATTTTTTGCATTGTTGCATATAAATTACACTTCAATTAGGGTGATTATTTTTAGCTGCCCATCCTAGCCCAGCTGTGCCCCAAGTAGGGAAAAATCATTAATACCAAAAGGGACAGAGGCCTCTCTGGGTGGGCATCTCTCTCTGTTGTGAGCCCTGAGCCTGTGCTCTCACAGATGTTTTGCTTCAGCTTGCAGGCATATCAGCAGTGTGGAGGTTTTTTCCCCACATCAAATAACTTCAAATTCTCAGTAATTGGGCAGCGAGCATCCCCGGCTCAGTGCAATTACCAAGCACCACTCACTTTGGCCCTTGAACCAGTCAGCCTAGAGATTCCATAAGGAGCCAACTGTAAGCTATCTGGGGAGTCTCACCAGCCAAGTGCAAGCTCCTAATTGGAGTCAGGATCATCAGGGCCACGTTCTGTAGTTCCTGAGCCTTTTGGAGAGGGAAGAAAGCCGCTTGCTTGCAAAGGCAGTGACATTGCTGCAAGTCACATCACACAACTCTAGGGGGCTCCACTCACGTAGCATTTATGTAGCAGCCCCCCATGAGGCCTAGAACAATGTACCAGCTGCAAAGTCTCTGGCATTAACTAAAAGAATCCTTATGAAGCATCATTTTTCCTGTTTACAGGCACTTTTTTTAGATAAAATTTACATGGTATAAAATTAGCCATTTTAAAGTAGTCAGTTCAGTGGCATTTAGTACATTCCTGTTGTTATGCAACCACACCACTCTCTAGTCCCTAACATTTTCACCACTCCAAACGGAAACCCATCACCCACTACGTAGTCGCTCTTCACTTCCCCTCCACTCAGTCCCTGGCAACAAAAACTGTGCTCTCTGGCTCCGAGGATTTGCCTATACTGGACCTTTCTTTTTTTTTTTTTTGAGACAGAGCCTCAAGCTGTCACCCTGGATAGAATGCCGTAGCATCACAGCTCACAGCAACCTCCAATTCCTGGTCTCAAGCGAGTCTCCTGCCTCTGCCTCCCAAGTAGCTGGGACTACAGGCACCCGCCACACGCCCGGCCATTTTTTGGTTGCAGCTGTCATTGTTGTTTGGCAGGCCCGGACTGGATTTAAACCCGCCAGCTCAGGTGTACATGGCTGGCGCCTTAGCCCGCTGAGCCACAGGCGCCGAGCCTGGACCTTTCATATAAACGGAATCATACAATACATACATACGTGGCATTTTGCATCTAGCTGCTTTCACTTAGCATCATTTTTCAAGTTTCATACATGTTGTAGCATGAATCAGTATTTCATTCCTTTATTTATTTTATTATTATTATTTTTTTTTTTTTTGCAGTTTTTGGCCAGGGCTGGGTTTGAACCCACCACCTCCAGCATATGGGGCTGGCGCCCTACTCCTCTGAGCCACTGGCGCCACCCTATTTCATTCCTTTTTGTGATTTAATAATATTCCATTATGTGCGCATATGTTGACCACATTTCTTCATTCATCGGGTGACGAATGTTTGGGTGTTTACAGGACTTTTACAGCCCTTATCTAGGGGGCGAACAGGACTGTGAGTTTCTTGGAAGCTAAGTCCATGCCCTCTGAATTCTTCCCTGATCCCTACCTCTGACCCAAAGCCACCTCTGGTCATGCCCCCAGCCAGTTTCAAGGGACCTGGTATGTGCTCTTCAATACTGAAGGAAAGAAGAATGGAGTAAAGGAAGAGAGGTCAGTCTTTGGACAAATAATAAAAATATAAGTTTGCTGGTTATATATTCGACAAATATTTTGTTGGTTCCCTCACTGCAACAGACAGACTCAACACTAGAGATAAAACAGTGGACAAACTTCAATAAGGTTCCTTACTTTTTCTCTCCTTTAACTTTTAATTTTTTAATTTCAAAAACTCACTCTTCTCAACCATCCTTTTCTTGGGGTTGTGCTACTGTCCAAAAACTCTGTCTTCTCTCCCTGAAGATGACCTGGTTTCCTCTGTCCTATCTTAGACTTTGTTTCCACCCTTTTCCATAATTGAGCCATTTATTTTCTCAGCAAATAAGGTGTTTTTGATAAGAGGACACTTCACAAAGAAAAATAGATAAGTGGCCAATAAGCCATGAAAAGATACCAAACACCATCCATCATTAGGGAAATGCAAATTAAAACCACAAAGAGATACCATCACACTCCCACTGGAATGGTTTTGAATTAATAAGACTGCCAACATCGAGTGTTAACAAGGATTGGGAGCAACTGAAACTTTATGTTACTGATGGGAATGGGAAGGGTACAACTTTGGAAAACCATTGATAGGTCCTTATAAAGTTAAAGATACACTTACCAAATAACCCAATAATTCCACCCCTAGATGTTTACTCAGGAGGCAGTACTAGGTCAAATGCAGACCCTCTCACTGCCCAGATACATAACCTTGGAAAGTAATTCAGGCACTCTGAAAGAGCTTATTCATCTGTGAAATGGGGATAGTGATAACTTTACCATATTCATTCACTCAATAAACACTGAGTGCCTGTGTGAAGTGGGCTGTAGGGGTCCAATGGTTATCCTTAAAGAGGGGACAGTGTGGGGAGGAATATAAGCACTAAACAAATAGACAAATCAATATATCATTACAAATAATGAAACACACCAGGAAGGAAAAGGACAGAGAGCTAACAGAGGGGATAATCGGTGGTGAGTTTAGATGAAGAAGTAAGATGTGGCTCTTTTGGGGGAACAGCACAGACTCTGAAACCACAGGAGAAGAACAAAGAGAGCCTTCCAGGAAGACAGAAGAGCCCGTAGAGAGGACAGGAGGCCACAGAATCTCAGCGTGTCTGAGGAGGTGAAAGTCCAGTGCAACTAGATTAGGAGCCAGCAGCCAGGAACTAGATCATACCTGCCTCTAAACCAGGATGAGAAATTTGGAAATTATCCTAAATGCGTTACAGAATGTCCTTGTTGCATTTCTCCTAGAAGCCAACCCTGAGTCAAAGATGAGAGCACAAGTAGATTATTTAGCAGGTGACCTCAGGAAGCACCAGCAGAGGAGGGGGAAGGGGAAGGAAGGAAGCCAATACAGGGCACAGCATTAAGCAGGTGACCACTGGGCCAACAGGGACCCAAATGCAGTGGGGAGGCTGGGAAGACCATGGAGAGCACAGTCAATGGATTCCCAACCAAGGGATGAGGAATCCGGGGTATTTATCCACCAATTCTCAGCAGTCCTTGGTTTAAACATGTTGGGAGAAGGGGGTAGTGTTCATTCCTGCCATTTTAGCCTGCCCTTTAAATGACCAGATAAATCCTCCTGACTAAGAATCAAAGGTGCGGCCTTTGGAAGCCACAGGTCTGCATGCCCAGAGGGTGTGAACAAGGCACCTGCCACATCCCAGACAGGTAGCCTTTAAGCAGAGTGATTTTCTTCTTTTCTTTCTTTCTTTTCTTTTCTTTTTTTTTTTTTTTTGTGAGACTCAAGCGATCCTCCCGCCTCAGCCTCCCAAGTAGCGGGGACAATAGTTGCACACCACTGCAGCTGGCTAATACTTTTTCTATTTTTAGTAGAGACAAGATCTCACTTTGCTTAGGCTGGTCTAGAACTTCTGAGCTCAGACAATCCTCCTACCTCAGCCTCCCAGAGCACTAAGATTACAGGCGTGCGCCCTGGCAGGCAGGGTAATTTTCAAAGCTCGCTTTGGTCTCTGGGTGAAGAATAGACTGTAAGCAACAGGTGGGGCCAGAAATCCAGCTTGGAGCCTGCTTCTGTGGTTCAGGTAGGACGTGGCCACAGCTTGGCCCAGGATGGTGGTAGTAGGGGTAGACAGAAGTGAGAAAGTACCTGTGATGGGCCTGGTGATGGACTGGTTGAGGGGATGAGGGAGAAAAAGCTGTCGAGGGCCGCTCCTATGTTTCTGGCTTTAGTGACTAGGTGAATGAAGATGCTATTCCCCAAGAGTGGAGAGATTACAGGAGAGAACATTGGTATTATTGTGGACCTCAAATTAAATGAGCTGTTGTAGGAGACTTCACCTAGCCCAGGGCCTGTCCCATGCCAGGTACTAAGCGTGATTCTGTGTTTTTCCTTTTACATCCACATTCTTTGAAGACAAGATCAACTCCTGCCTGTGACAAATAATGAGTTTGAAACATTTCATCTCTGGAAAATAACCTCACAGCCCACCTTCACAGCTTTCTGGCAACTCCACCTGGCATCCCAACCCAATTCTGGAGGCAAATTCCAGAAATTACCTTTACACCTGCTGTGCTAAGGGCAGATCTTTTTCCCACCTTGCAGTGATTGCGGTGTAAACTGCATCTTAGGGCAAAGGGGTCATTTTCCACTGGTGATGTGCTTTTAACTGAGTATTTTTAAACTGCTTAGAATTTTCTCCTTAAAGCATATCCCAAAATAAAAATGGGAGAGCAAATGTTTGGGATTTGTTCCAGAAAAACTGAATCAGTCACTCATGTATTCAACAAACATTAGCATCCAACGTTTTCGAGGCATCTGGTGGAAAGACAGGACCCATCTCAAGGAACTAGGAATTCATATGGGCAAAGATGGAATGGCTCACAAACAAGAGAAAAACTGAACTCAGCGGTCAAAGAGTGATTATTTTCACAAGCGGCTTTATAGGGAACGCTGAGTCATGGAAAGATGACACAAACTTAGAGGTGGAGAGACGCACACAGGATTCTCAGAACAGGGAGCAAAACTTGGTACAACTACTTTGGAAAACTGTACATTATACATAGAATTTATAATAACCCAGCAATTCTGTTCCTAGGTATATTCCAAAGAGAAATGCATCTGTTTGTGCACTAAAAGACATGTGCTGGAATGTTCTAGGTAGTGTTTATAGCAGCAAAACAAAACTAGAAACAACCAAAATGGTCATCAATAGTAGACTGGATGAATAAACAATGGTATATTTACCAAAATGGAATACTATACAGCAATGCAAAGAAATATTTTACAACTACATATAACAACATGGATAAATCCCACAAATACAGTTTTGAGCAATAGAAGTCAGACACAAACCTCCTCCTTGGCGGTGTCGGTGCTGCGGCAGCCAGCTGAAGAACCAGCCGGCTCGATGACTGGCAAGGAAGGGGACCTCCAATCCCTACCAGAGGCTCCAACAGCCAAAAAGGCCAGACAACTGCTGAGGAGTCACCTGTGCCTCAGTGTCTCCTTCACTTTGCACTTGGGACTAAATGTGGAACCCCCATTCCCTATGCCTAGGTCAGTTTCAGTTTCATGTGAATTTCCTGGGCCTCAATTCCATGAATGGACTGTGTCCATTCATTGATGCATTCATTCACTTTGTCCCAGAGGGGACTGTGTTCCTTCATTGATACATTCATTCACCTTCCTAATTAATTAATTAATTAATTAAAAAAATAAAAGTCAGGGCGGCACCTGTGGCTCATTGAGTAGGGCGCTGGCCCCATATACCGAAGGTGGCGGGTTCAAACCCAGCCTCAGCCAAACAGCAAAACAGAAAAATAGCCGGGCGCTGTTGTGGGCGCCTGTAGTCCCAGCTACTCGGGAGGCTGAGGCAAGAGAATCACTTAAGCCCAGGAATTGGAGGTTGCTGTGAGCTGTGTGACGCCACGCACTCTACCGAGGTTGATAAAGTGAAACTCTGTCACTACAAAATAAATAAATTAATTAATTAATTAAACTAAATTAAAAAGTCAGAGACAAGAGTGCAGACTATATAACTGTTTTTACATAAAGTACAAAAATAGGTACAATTAACATGTTGTTAGAAGTCAAAATTACATTGACCCTTGCTGAAGGAGAATGCCTGGAAGGGGACATAGAGCGACTGAGGCCTGGGGGTGATATTCTGTCTCCTGACTTGGGTGCTGGTTACACTGGTATGTTACATTTGAGATAATTCACCAAACTAGACAATTAAGGATCTATGTGTTTCTTTGCATATTGAAGGAAAAGTTTACCTGAGCACCCACTGTGTGCAAAGCTCCCTTATTTTACCCATCTAACTCTTCCAACGTGAGCAAACAGAGTGCTCCAACTTCTGCCACCATAAAGACCATCCTTGTATGCACCTCATAGGAACCTGTGAGTGTGTCTTTTAGATCTACAGCTGACCCTCAAACAACACAAGGTTTAGGGGCCCCAACTGCAGGAGAAGCCGAAAATCTGCATATAACTTTTGACTCCCCAACAACTTAACTACTAATAGCCTACTGTTCACTGAAAGCCTTGTTGATAACATAAACAGTTGATTAACACGTATTCTGTGCATTATACTTGTGTGTATTATATACTGTGTTCTTACAATAATCATAGAGAAAATAAAATGCTATTAAGAAAATCATAAGAAAAATATGTTTACTAGTCATTCAGTGGAAGTGGGTCATCATAAAGGTCTTCATCCTTGATGTCTTCACATTGAGTAGGCTGAAGAGGAGGAGGAAAAAGAAGAGGGGATGGGCTTGGCACCTGTGGCTCAACGGGCTAAGGCGCCAGCCACATACATCTGAGCTGGCGGGTTCAAATCCAGCCCAGGCCTGCCAATCAACAATGACGGCTGCAACCAAAAAATGGCCAGGCGTTGTGGTGGGCGCCTGTAGTCCCAGCTACTTGGGAGGCAGAGGCAAAAGACTCACTTGAGCCCAGGAATTGGAGGTTGCTGTGAGCTGTGATGCCACAGCACTCTATCCAGGGTGACAGCTTGAGGCTCTGTCTCAAAATAAAAAAAAAAAGAAGAAGAAGAAGAAGAAGAGGGGATGGTCTTGCTGTCCGGGGGCAGAGGCCAAAGAGGTGCAGGAGGTGGAAGAGGAAGCAGGACAGGCAGTAATTTTTATTAAAAAAACTTCCACATGGCTTGGCGCCTGTGGCTCAAGTGGCTAAGGCGCCAGCCATGTACACCTAAGCTGGCGGGTTCAAATTCAACCCGGCCTGCCAAACAACAATGGTGGCTGCAACCAAAAAAATGGCTGGGCGTTGTGGCGGGTGCCTGTAGTATCAGCTACTTGGGAGACGGAGGCAGGAGACTCACTTGAGCCCAAGAATTGGAGGTTGCTGTGAGCTGTGATGCCACGGCACACTATCCAGGGTGACAGCTTGAGGCTCTGTCTAAAAAAAAAAAAAAAAACTTCCACATATGAACAGACCCACAGTTCAGACCTGTGTTGTTTGAGGTTCAACTATATACCCTTGTGCAGAATTGCTTCAAATCAGTAGCAGAAATGAAGATGTTGTTAGGTTAGATATTGTTAGATATTTCTTTCACTTCCCCTCCTAGCATTTGGTGAAGATGGTAAATTACATTTCAACCACTTTCAGGGACATCCTGATTATTATTACTAGTTAATAACAAGCACCAACTAGTTGGTGAACATGGCCATGACAAGCTCGTGACTCTTCACATACAAAGTCCCAATTCTAGTAATAATTCTATGTATATGTACTGCCATTAAGTAATTCTCTTTTTTTTTTTTTTTTTTTTTGAGACAGTTGTTGAGCTGTGCCGTCACAGCTTACAGCAACTGCAAACTCTTAGGCTTAAGTGTTTCTCTTCTCTTGCCTCAGCCTCCCAAGTAGCTGAGACTACAGGTGCCCACCACAAAACCCAGCTACTTTTTTTGTTGTTGCAGTTGTCATTGTTTTTAGCAGGTCCAGGTCGGATTCGAACCCGCCTGCCTCAGTGTATGTGGCCGACGCCCTAACCACTGAGCTATGGGCACCGAGCCCATTAAGTAATTCTTTCCTTCTGGAAATATTTAGTAGTACTATGAGAACAGAGGCTGTTTTAGATCCTAGGAGTATGACAATAAACAAAACCAATAAAAACGCTTGCCTTCATGGAGTTTACACTCTAGGGAAGGGAACAGACAGCAAACAAGTTATATATACAAGATCTCTGATCATGCTTTAGTTTTGGTTTCAGTTTTGTTATGAAATTAAATACCTTAATAACTAACTAAATGAACATTTAATCTTGGAGTTGATGGACATTTTAGGTGAGACATGGTCCTTGAATGGCCATAGGGAAGCCACAACTCTCCTAAAATTACATGCAAATGTTGTATATCTAGAGCTTTTTCTGGGGAGATGGTTCAAGGTCATTTCAGATTCTAAAAAAGGCCACTGAGGCTCGGAGCCTATAACACCGAGGCTAGGGCAGCAGCCACATACACCAGGGGTAGTGGGTTCGAACCTGACCCCGGCCTGCCAAACAACAATGACAATCACAACCAAAAATTAGCAAGGCGTTGTGGCAGGCACCTGTAGTCCCAGCTACTTGGGAGGCTAAAGCAAGAGAATTGCTTAAGCCCAAGAGTGTGAGGTTGCTGTGAGCTATGAAGAGTGTGAGGTTGCTGTGAGTTGTGATGCCACGGCACTTTACCAAGGGCCACATAGTGAGACTCTGTCTCTAAATAAATAAATAAATAAATAAATAAAAAGGCCACTGACCCAAAAGGAGCTCAGATCGTCCCCACTCTTGCTTAAGGTGCATGCACAAGTTGTCAGAGCACGTGCCTGTCGTCCCTGGGATCAACGATATTTTTCTCCATTTGCTTGACATTATTTCTCTGAATGAGTAAATGAACAGCCACATCCTGCTTGCCATTTGTCAGTGATTCAGAGAGTTTCATCATGTCTCTGATCTCTCTACATAACCACTCCTCAACATCAGGGAGGTGGCCGCTTCTTGTCCCTTACCAGCTCATAAAAGGTGCCATGAATACCTTCCTACAGAGTGTTTTCTTCTTCCTAATGGGTTTTCTTGGAGTGTTTTCGAAAACTGCAGGCTGTGGGTCAAATGGTACCAACAGTTTTATACTCCTGGATTGCTACCAACCACATTTTCAATGCAGCAAGAATGGCTATTTAAAATCACCTACAGGATATGACAAAAGGGATCATTTTAGCTTTAATTCATCATTGATCTTCCTCTTTCCCCCCTGTAATAATAGGCATCTATCCTAGATAAAATAGGGGAGTGAAACATACATCCTTTTTCTACAATAATAGAAAAATACCTATTTTCTGACAAGCTATTTCATGCTTCTATGCCCTTGGAAGTTCCTCTCGAATTTTTTCCTATCATTCACCATAACCACTGTGTCAGTTTCAGGGTAAACAGGCAAGATGAGGGGGGGGTTGGGGGGGGTGAAGGGTGGCATATTGCCATGGCAACAAAGGATTTCAGTGATGAGTATCCATGGTGATTGTTGCTACATTCTGAGTGGTTTTAAATGCTTTATTTAAAATACATAACAACTGTGCAGCTGCTGAAGATGTTATGAGAGGAAGGGGTTATTTGCTCTTTTATGGATATGTGCTTGGTATGTTTCGGGAAGAGGAGAAGGTGGTTTAAGGACAGACATACTCCCTGTGTGATGCTATTTAGCAGTTAGCGAAGACTATTATCCCTCCATCACAGAAAGCTCTCACACCTCTGGGCCCCATTTTTACCTTGATCGCCTAGTCGACAGGATAAAACCTGTGATAAACTCAGGCAGAAACCAGCCCCCACCCTGCTTCTTCCGTAGGCACCCTTCCCCCACCACTGCCTTGGAATAGAAACACACAGGACTTCGGACAGAACTGAGAATCCCCAAAGGGGCGAAACTCATTGGATACTTGAAATAGCAAAGGATGCCAGGGTTTGCAAAGAAGGTGCTATTTATCTTTTTCCAGCCCAAATTTGCAGGGAATATGAGTCAATGAAATGGGACTACAACGCAGATCTTCTAATTCCTAATCCAAGGTTCACTTGTTCTTCTTTTCTGTTAGAACAAAGTTTAACTGTGAACAGTAGACACCCAACATGCAGGAACTGTAACAAGATGAATGTTTCTCTTTTACCAAAAAGTTTAAAAAAAAAATGCAGAGGCTCAAGGAACCAGGCTCCTTCTGTCTTGTTGCTCCACCATATGTAGATTCCATTCTCATGATCACCTCATAATCAAGTGTGGCTGCCTGATTCCAGCCATCACATCCAAATTCCAGCCAACTGGAAAGAGAAAGAGAAGAAGAAATAAAAGCAAAGGGCCCAAACAGCTATCTTTTAAGGAAGATTCTTGGAAGCTGCTATGTGACACTTTCCCTTAGATGTCATCTCCTATGCGGTCTCACCTTGCCACCAAAAAAGGCTGGGAAATATGTTCTTTCTTTTGGGTAGCTAATTCCAACTAAAATATTAGGGGGTTCCATGACTATGGAATGATGGGAGAACTAATACTGGGAGACAATCAGCAGTCTCAGCCACATCCTCTGAAAAGGGCTAGAACCAACCTGGCCACCTTCCCTATTTCATCTCCTCCTTCCTTCCTCACCCCTCCTCTTCTTTCTTGTCCCCTCCTCAAACCCCAGCCCATGGGACACCACAGAAATAACCACTGAGAAGTTTTGTTTTATCTTCATGTTTTGAGTAATCACAGGGACTCAAGCATCTCCATGCCCTCAAGTTATCCTGTTGGGTAAGTCTTCACAGTTGTCCATTCCTGGAAGGTCAAGTCCTTTCCAATAGCAAGTCCAGAGTAGGCACTCACTGTCACCAGGCTGTGAGCCCCAAGATAATGGGGACAGTGTCCTGTTAAGGTCTTATTACACTGGCCTAGGGAGCAAGGAGAGAAAGAAGCAGAGACAACTTCTCACTGTCCAGATTCACCCAAGGTGAGGACTTGTGGTGGCTCCTGAGATGGTACACAATCACCTTGGGAGAAATTCACCACTTTTCCATCCCAGCCCAGTCCTTCTGATTTGGAGAAGGAGAAAGTCTTAGCTCCATGGTTCTTAATGCCTCTCTCTCATTTCTTTTATTCTCCTTTTAACAAAGACAAAGCAGATCTAGGTGCAGACCCTTAAATACCCTTAGCTATTTCTCAATGTTAAAACTCCTGTGTAGAGCAGATGCTAACTTTTGCTTTACAAGAGTTGATGTCTTATCAATCAGATGTCTTGCTAGAATTTAACGTTTTGTTTGCCATGTATTAATTTTAATTTACTTTCTGTTTTGATGAGCAATAAGAGTTTCCATTTATATGGGTGATGTGTTTTTCTTTTATATAAACGTTTTTACATTTTTTAAACGTAAATTGCTAAAAAGAAAAAAGTGAATTGCTTTAAAGGAAATAAACATTGAGTAAACAATAGTATGGGTCACAAATGGCTATGTTAACAATGTGACAAACATGGGACACACAGGTATGACAGAATTTAAAAGGCCAGAAGAGGCCTGTGTTCTAACCTGAGTTCTTCCACAGTCTAACTTGCTGTGTGACCTTAGACAAGTCCCTTCACCTCTCTGGGCCTCTCTTTCCTTACCTGTAGAATGAAAACTGGGCTCAATGATTGCTAAGATCCCTGCTCCAAATGACAGGAATTGTGTATGTCTACAGAAAACCCTAGAATAAGCCCTGAGGACTTCAGACATCACCCCTCCCCCCTCCAGCTTTATGGTTTGCCTTAGGGGTGGAGATTAATCTGTATTCAGAGCATTACAAATAAATAAAGATTTTTAAGCCAGTGGAGAGCCATCTCCCAAACATGCAAAATTAGACTTAATTATTTTTAAAACAATACATCTCTTAATTTGCAAATGAGCAGAACAGAATGCTAAGCAAGGTCTTATTTTTGGATGCTAACTACAGTAGCGTTTTCAATTGGAGATTTTTCATACCCTCTCTTCACACTTCCCCCCAAATGTTTATTAATAACTCTGCCTTTTCCTTGGTTTTAAATTATCTGTACGTATTAAACCTGGTGTGCAGAGCAGATGCTAACTTTTGTTTTACATGAGCTGCTTGTCTCATTCTAACCCAAAACAAAGGCCCATTTTCTGTTTTCTCAAAAATTGCTGGGAGATGGTCTACTGTAGAGCTCTGGACTTCCAGCCAGAGGGAGGCACAGCCCACTGTCCCTCAGAGGCATCGATACCTGAGTGCCCACCCATATCAAGAAATACATGTTACAGCTACAATGAGATACCATTTTGTACTGATAAATTAGAGAAAATTGGAACATCTGATTACAGCCTGTGTTGGCAACACATGGAACTCATATAGACACAGGCCAGTCCAGGAAGATGGCAACATACATGGCGGACAGAAAAAGGGCTTCAAACTCATTCAACAAATGCCCATTGAGCACCTACTAGGTGTTGGGAAATGTCCTTGATGTTGAGAACACAGAAGAGGGTAGAACAGACAAAAGGCCTTGCCACAGGCTTGGCGCCTGTGGTTCAGCGGGCTAAGGCGCCAGCCATGTACACCCAAGCTGGCGAGTTCGAATCCAGCCTGGGCCTGCCAAAACAACAATGACGGCTGCAACCAAAAAATGGCCGGGCGTTGTGGCGGGCGCCTATAGTCCCAGCTACTTGGGAGGCGGAGACAGGAGAGTCGCTTGAGCCCAGGAATTGGAGGTTGCTGTGAGCTGTGATGCCACAGCAC
>CAUYON010197212.1:0-21199 GCA_963573935.1 Arctocebus calabarensis
CCCCCCCCCCCCCCCCCCCCCCAGCCATTGTTGGTAGGTACTACCTTTGACCCCATCCAAGGTGGTCTTTGAGGTTCATCCCAGAGATGACCTGAACCCTGTGGATTCCAGGAAGAGTCCTCAGGCACCTGGCGACCTTGGCCCATAGTCTGTGGCATCTGCATGGAGTTTCCTTTACTTCGAGGTGAAGGTTTTAGAGAGGTGGGTGGCAGCATAAAAAGCAATAGAAAGTGAATTTAGATGTGCCTGGGCTAGAATTTTTGTTTTTTTCTCCATATATACAAATTATTTATTTTATATGGTATTTACTATTACAGTTTTTTTTCCCACTTATACAAACTATTTTATTTTGAGGAATTTTGGTTTTGCTAGTGACTTATAGGACCATCTGGCAGTTGTTCACCCCTCCAAATCTTGGTTTCCTCTAACATGGAGCTAATCTTTTTTGTCTTTCAGGCTTATGGTAAGGTTCAATTTAGACAATATATACGTGTAATAGGTCCCTATGGGCTGAGAGCTGGTATTAATAGTGACCCTAAGCTGGCCTCCTGTTGTAAACTGGAAGGATCTCATTGTCAGCCTTTGCATTCTCACCTGGTCAGTGACTTACTTAGCAAGTTACTGGCAGAGCAGAGTCCAGATCCCAGTCGTTTTGAGTCAGGACAGATGACTTTTTGCCATACCAGGCTGCCCAGGCCTGTGGCTTAAGCTGCTACTTTATTTTATGGGGCAAAATAAATTTCCTCACCTGAACATGTGGGTGAGCAATACCTTTCCTGCTGGCCTGCCAAGGGTGGGGGTAGGGGGAAGACCCAAGCTACTGTATAAATTGTGCAAACCAGGGCAGTGTGTCAGTGGCTATGATATGTGATCATCTCAGCACTGAGCTCAGTTTGAAAGTTTTATTGGATTGAAAAAAAAGACAAAAATACTGGTCAACTAAAAGGGAATTTTTTTTCCCTTTTTAGATTTGAGACCTTAAAGATTTTATAAGCGGTTTATACTTTTAGCAGCAATTTAGCAAGGAGGAAGGGGAGTAAGAGAAGAGAGGGAGAGAAAGGCAATTGGGGTCTCAAAGGGAGGACTTCAACAGCATTCGGCCTCAGTTATTATATAAGACTTTTTATTTGGCAGTAAATAGTTAGCAGTTGGCTTAAGTTTTTTATTAGGCATTTGACAGGTTTTTTGTTGTTGTTGCTGCTGCTGCTAATTTTCGTGCTGGACTAATGCGTAACTCTAGAATTGGTTAGGAGTGAGTGCTCCGTCGGTAATCTATATAAATAGGCAGACTGGCTGTCACCCTGTGCCCCTGGGGTCATCTTCTCACTGAGGAAACAAAGAGGTTGAGTTTTTCATAGTTTGATTTTTAATTTAACATGTACTTATTAGATCTTACTATATGCCAGTCACTGTTCTAAAGGCTTTGCACATATCTGATTAATCCTTTCCACACCCTTGTGAGGTAGGTGCTAATATCAGTCTCATTCTACAGAACAGGAAACTGAAGCCCAGAGATGTTAAGTTATTTGCCCAAGGTCACACAGCGGTAAGTATGGTCCCACGGTGTCAGCTCCAGCAGTCATGTTCTTCATTGTGGTCGTATTTCCTCTTAACGTCCCCATACACTGTCTTTCATTTTGTAGGTGAGGCAGCCGAGTTATAGAGAAGTTAAGTACCTTACACAGCCATCCCAGGGGTTGGTGGCTTGATCATGCTTAGATACTGGGAGGTAGTGGGCCTTCACTGGGTCATTTCCTGGGAGCGCAGGGCCCTTCTTCCTCCTAGCCAGGCAATGAGTGATTTCCACTCTGAGATGAGATAAATCTCCATGATGGGACATAGGGGTCTAGAGTGGGATGAAAGGGCTAGGACAGTAGACTCTCCCTAACCCTGTCCTGCACATGGCTGTGGATTGTGTGTTGACTATACATCTTGTGAGGAGCTGACCCCTAGCAGTCACGAGTAGAGTAATAGCAGGGAGGTCTACTAGGTCCAGGGTGGGGAGGAGGCAGGCTCAGTGAACTCTAGGCATCCTCCTCCTGGGGCTGACATGCTGTGTGACCTTGAACAGACCCTCCCCCCACTCTGGGCCTGAACCTCTTGAGCTGAAATGTGAGGAGCCACCAGTGGTTTCCAACAGCTGCAAGAACAGGCAGGGGGGTTGGAGGAGACCTCAGCTTCCCACCTCAATTCCCTTCCCACTCACAAGCCTAGGCTTTGCTCATTTTTTACGTACTGGGTTTAGGAAGTAAGTTTTCTCTGAAGAAATTGATGGTGAAAATGAAAACTATTAGCCTAAAAGATCAATAGGGTCTTTCTGCTCCTTGCTGTGAAAATTCTTCTGGGAGAATGTGGTTATGCTCACTGTGAGGTTGACAGAATTTAAGATCAGGACCCCTCCCCCCTAAAAAAAAGATCAGAACCCCTCATGTGCCCAGGTCCCCAGTCTTTGATATTGTAAGCTGTGGAGTTTGGTACTTAGTGTGTTATTTTGTGATAAAGGTCCCTGGAATTGTATAAACCTCGGGCCCTACAAAATCTGGACTTAGCCTGGCCCAGAGGCTGCTAGGGGTTGAGCAGTGGCCTTCAAAGGGCAGGGTGTGATCAGGACTTGCACAGACCAGCTGAACCTAGGGCAGAGGAGGCCTTGCTGGAAGAGGCAGGGTGTCCCAGGCTTCATTTTGTTTTGTTTTGAAGTGGTTTCCTTGGTGCCCTCTTGCTGGTCCTCTGGTTTTGATTAGGAGGGCCCTGGGGTAGTTCAGAGAGGAGGAGTCTGTGCTGAGGGTGAGTGGAGCATGGGGCAAGGGGAGAGGAGGGACCCCCTTGATGAGCAATAGATTTGTGTGAGCGTTAGCCTGCTGCTCAGACAGCATGGAAACTTGGAACCCTGGACTCTTCAGGGTAGAAAAATAGCCACCAAATGGCCTTTTGCTGGAGGTGAAAAATCATACTCCCCCATCCCTCATATGGAGAGAGGATAGCTACTGGCCAAGACAAGGGGAGGGTAAACCCCACCACCGCCCAGCTCAAGACAGGCTGCTCTTTCTCTAACAAAGGTGATGTTTGATTGGGACTGTCCCCTCCGGTCTCCTCCTTTTCCCTACCCCAGAGCTGAGTGCCAGGAGGACAGCTTCCATGGGTTTTAGGTTGCAGGTGAGGACACTGCCTCAAAGATGCAGATAAATAGGTGTGTGGGTTAGTGTCTAAGAGGATCCAAATGCACAGAGCCCTGCGGCTGGTAGTCCCAGTGCCTAGACTGTGCCTCAAGTGATGTAGCACAAGTAAGGACATCTGCCCAGAGTGGTCAGAAAACCCAAATCCACATGCTGTGACTTCAGGTGCCAATGGCATTCTTGAAAGTAGTAGAGAAAGTGGCTTTGTTTCAGGCTTTTTCAGGGTAGAGCACACCTTCTGGAAAGTGTAGCCTTCCAACCAGCAGTTTCAGGGATTCTCCTTTGGGTCTGAGGGCCAAAGATCTCCAGTCTTTGAGTCCTGAGAGACAGCAACTGTTTGGATTCTTCTCCGTTAAGGAGAAAATAGGATAAACCTTCAATGACTCCTTTCCACCTCCCTTAATCAACTAGAAACGGTTAGGTTGGCAGACCCCGCAGACCCCAAAGAGTTAGGTTGGAGCCAGAGCGGGTTCCTTTTCCCTCTCACAGCGAGTTCAAAGCCAGACAATTAAGAAACCTAAACAGTGTGGTCTTCTCTCTACATCATTGGCTTGTAAAACTTTCCCTGCAAACTAGGCGGCTTTATTCTTTGGGAAAAAGAAGTATATAATTTTCGTGACCTGGCCTTCGCTTTAGGGAGAAAAGAGATGAGAGAAAGAAGTCATTTCCAGCAACAGACGGGTCCTGAGGCAGCAAAACAAGGTCCCTCGTCGCGCACAGTTACCCGGAGCGCAGCAGTCTGGAAAGCTGCAAAGGGGGCGCAGTGGGCAGGACGCGGACTCCGTGGCTGCGGAGCCCTCAGGGTCTGGGGCACAGTCTGGGGGTGGACATCCAAATCCTCCCAACTCTGAGACCGAACCTCATCTCTCAATCCCATGAAACCAGGCGTCGCCTGCCTCCGCACTAATGCGATATCTTGAACTCCCCGATGATTGCAACTTGCAAGACCTGTCCCTTTCTCAGATTTCCTGCAGCCTTTCCCCTACCTTCTCCCCCTCCCCACTGCGCCCACCCATAGCAAATCATACTCATACCCCCCGCCGACAGCGAGGGGGCTGGACCCGAGTTCCTCCAGCCCTGGCGGCTGGAGGGCATCAGACCCGCCCTCCGGGTGCTCAGAGGTGGCGGTCCATTAGTTCTTCAACGCCAGCCTGAGCATACAAAGAAAGATCTTCCCCGAGGCTGGGAGCCCTGAACTCCGCGGGGGTGGCCCGCATCTCCCTACCCCACACCCGGCACGAAGCAGACACTCTGGCCAACTTGGAAACTGCGACGGGGGCATTGTCCTGCGGGCGGTGTCCCTTTGCCCGCCGGCCCTGGTCCGGTCCGAGGACTCCGGGGCCTTCGCGGGCGCCTGGGCTTCGCCCCACCGCTGGCCTCGCCGACTCGCCCCACCGCCTCTCCGTATGCGCCTGAGGTGCACGGCTTTGCGCCCGTCGGCCATCTCCTTCTTGCTCTTCCGGACTCCGGTCTGGCGTGCACGTTGATTGTGCCTTCGTGGGGCGGTAGGGCCGAGGGGAGCTCCAAGCCCTTGCATAATTCGGGGCCTTAATGGGCCAGCTGCCTGAGCCGGGTGGCGAGGGGCGGACCGAGGCGCAACTGACCCTGCCCACGTCTGGCTTCAGGGAAGGCGCGCTCCTTCCTTCCCGGACACTCCCCTCCCCCTCTCGGCCCAGGTCCGGGATTAAGGGGAGGAGGGTCGGCAAGTCTAAAGGCTAGCTGTGGGGAAATTTCCTTCGTGCATCCTTGCAGCTTTTGCTTTGGAGGACGGGGGGCGTGCACCGAATCGTAGCCTCCTCGGGACCGGCTCCCGAAGGAGTTGGCATGCAAGTTTCCTCTGCACTCTGTTGGCTTCGAGTCTTTTTTTCCAGGCCTCTTCCCCCCGCCCCCTGGCGGCCCCCTGTCGGTCCCTAGCTCTGCAGCAGCCGGGAGAGCAAGCCCTTGGCCCGGGGCCAGCTCCCTTCTCTGGCAGTCGGCGGAGATGGATGGAGGCGGAGACCCAAGGTCAAGGGCGGGGAGCCCGCCGGCCCAGGCCCCTTTGTGAACACTGGGCCGCCCCTCCTCCAGCAGTCGCCTCCTGCCAAGCCTTTGGGTGCGCTCCCAGGCGGGTGACCTTCCCAGGCATGGGGAATTGCATTTCAGGACCCCTGAAAACTCCTGCTAGCTCCCCCAACCTCGAAACCGCTGCGCGAGGAGCAGGTCTCTCCAGGGTAGCGTCTGTCCCCGGTACTGAGGTCTCTTGGGATCCCTTCTCTGCCCGCCGCCATTGCTCTGAGGAGTGGCACGTCTTCTTCAGCCCACCTTGGCGGGACAGAGCCGGGCGACTCCCTGGATCCAGGTGAGGCTCGGCAGAAGGAGCCTCAAAGAAATTACTTTTTGTGGTGCTCCTGGGACAAGGGTCCTGTCCCAAAGTGTTTTTCTTTAGAACCTTTTTTCCCCATTAGGGAGAGGAAATCCTGGGGCTGGGATTTTAAGACACTCAAGGACAAAAGTGTTTCCCCAATTGTGTGCGAATGAAACTCTCCAGTAGAGTGGGACACAAAGCCTTGTGGAATTACAGGGAATTAATGGCAGTCATCCCTCCAGCCGAGATTTCTCTTACAGTAACTTCTCCCAAAGAGAATTTGTATGCAGATGGTCACCTTATTGGGAGTCGTATTTTTACTTTTTGAAAATTGGCTTCCAATTGTTCGAAAAACTCCAACAAGCCTTTAAAGACCCAGGAAAGACGACCAATGTGTCTGTCACAAAGTTCTTAAAGAAAATGTTCAAGCATTTTATCAAAACTGTTATGCTGGAAATAAAAGTGTATGCTGTTTGTCTATAGAAGATTAAAAGTTTACCTTCACTAAGACAGCTTTTTCAGCCTGGAATTGGAACCACATCTCTATTTTCCATTATTCAGAAATAATTCTGGACCAAAAAGAATATATTTGCTCTAACAAGAGTCAAGGTAGTTAAAAAAAATATGTATATACATATATATTTATGATTTGTGTCAGAAACAGTATATTACACTTCCTCTGCTCTCTCAAGGCTAAGATATTATGTAAACACTGCCTTCCTGACATTTTGAGTAAGAGCTGATCTTAAAATCTCAGATTTAGCTAACCTGGACTTTGAGCAGCTAGGCTTTCTGGTGGAAGAATCCAAAGGTATTTGTCAATTTATTTTTTGAAAGGTAACGAATTCAACACTTGGGAACTCAGAGGTACTGCCAGTCCTGGACAGAAAGGTTTTCATATCTGCCTGAACTTGCTTCTTGATTTCTCAGATGTCCATTTATAGCAGTTCTAACAAGATAGAATCTGTCTTTGAATATCTGTAAATACGGGTGAAGATCACAATCCGGCAGTCATAATGGTCCAAAATGAACAGGCAGATTCTCGGGTTTGATTAATATTTATGTTGCCGGATTCCTTTACAGAAAGAAGGATGAAACGCTAATTATGTGTGTGTGTTTGAGGGGCCCGTCCTAGGTCTCTGCAGTTCATTTAGAGAAATGTACATTTTAGGATATTTGGAGACAAGGTGGGTGTGTATGGGGTAATTGTTTATGTTTTGCTTGGAAGACAGGTAACCTGTGGTTGGCTGACGTATTGGCTAGTACATTGAGGAGGAGGCTGACTTTTCATCTCTGTTTTCTTTATTTTGACGGCTCACCAGTGATGAAAATTATGCTCGATTTCTCTCTCGTGGTTTGGTTTAAAAGCTTGGGCAGAGTGGTGGAAGGTTCTTGTCCAAAATCTTCCTGGAGGGGAGCCTGAAGCCCCCAGGGTGCTCACATCTTTGTGTGGTGAAAGGGCCTGGTGGGCTGCCTTGTGCTGTTGTTCTGAGCCCTGGGAAGTGTCTGCAGGGCACTTCCCTCTTTGTTCTGGAGCAATGTGGAAGCACACTAGTGGAATTGGTAGCCAAAGGAATCCCGGAGAAGCCTCAGATGGAGGCGCTGTTAAGCATCTTCAGTTGTTTTATTGCTTTGAGGAATCTAAATTTTCTTAGTATTGCTATGAGTGTGGCTTCCCAGAGTAGCACCTGAGTCCTGGTTAGAGGTTCAATAAATATGTGTTGTTGGAGTGTCAGGGGCCATCTCACTGTAAGAGCACTGTAATGGTAGTGGAGAGGTTGGCCTACAGGGTTGCATGGCCTCAAATGTATTTCCTTCCTAAACAACCCAGGGCAAGACAGTTCATCTCTTAATTTCTTCATCTATAAAATGGGGATAGCCGGTTGTTTGCTTTCCTGTCTCTGAACGAGTAGGGTAGGAGTAAAGCAACTGCTGATTTCAAAGACATCATCAAAGTGGAGAACTGTTATTGTTCAGTCTGTGGGGCAGGGTGACTAATTTGCAAAGGGGGAAGGAATCAGGTAGCTCCTAGTAGACGCTGTCATTTTTGATGCAAGGAGGAAGAATTAGGGGTTTTGGGACAGGTTTATGGGGGAGGACTTGCGTTTTCAATTAAGTAACCTAATACCAATAAGAAACACCTCCCTACCCTATTCATTTCAGAAGACTGACCTTTTGTTATTGCTGGGGACTGTCATGTGATTCTGAATCCTAACAGCAAGTAGTGTTACTGTTGCCCTTGATCTGAATATCCCACAAAAGGCATTTTTCCTAATATTTGGTTTCTGGCCCCAGAAGGAGAGAAGCTGGACAGGGGGTATATTGACTTGAATTGGGGAGGAATGCGTACAGCAGGCAGTCCTTAGGTGCACAGTCTTGCTAGGTGGAGGTGAGAAAGGAACTCAGTGCAGAATGGTGAGGAAATTCTCATTTTCCTTTGCCTATCAAAGCTAACAAAAATTGGCATTTATCCCCACAGAATACACAGCTGGCTGTTACGAAATGGTACCTTCACTAGGGAAACGGGAGGCCTCAAGTGTCCTGTTGGACTCCATTTTTCTTTTTCGTTGTTGCTTTTTTGGGGAAGAGACTTGGTTTCTTTTTTTCCGGAAAATGCTGAATGACTCGAATTAGGTTTTTAATAAAAATAATCTCTGGCAAGGCCCAAAACCTCTGGGTTCCCCCTTGCTAGTTAGGAAATACAGATGTTCCCTTTACATATTTGATTGTAAGACAGTGATGGGATGTTGGACTAGAGTTTTTGGGGTGTGAGTGTGGCCCTCTCCCTTCCCCAGGGGTTGGATAGGCTTGACAGAGCCTTTGCTCCCTGGCATTGGGGCTGGAGTGGGGGATAGCAGATACCCCGATCTGTGTTGGTGCAGGCTTGGAGCCAGAAGCTGTCTGGTGCCCCTTAATTGAATACAGGTCTAAGTAAATTTCATGTGGGCATGCAAGGATGGGCAAGGGAAGGCAGTGATATTTCTCTTCTCTCCCCCATGAGTGTACTCAGTAGCTTGTGACCTCCCAATATGATGGACCTCTCTGCCTGTCCTTGCACCCAGCCCACATGGTTTGCAAGGACAGGTAGGGAGGTGGGTGACATGATCATGCTATGCTCGTGTAAATATTGTTTGTATGATCTGGGTTTTCCATCTTTTGTTAGTGGCAGCTCATTAATTAATCGGCAGATTAGTGCTGCCTTCTTTTGACACATGCATATATTTGTGGGTAGAAGATTCTTGTCTTTAAAAACTCTGAACCGAACTGTTCAGGAAGTCTTTGTACGGCTTGCTGCCCGCCTCTTCTCTCTCCTCTTGTCCTCCCCGCTCCCCCTTTCCTGTCCCCTCCTACCCACCCTTTCCTTAAGCCCAAGTGGGCTTGTAGTTGAGTGGAGAACAGACACATTACACAGCTAAATAAATCATGTTTACGCTTGGCGTTCTTGGTAGTGAAAAATCTGTTGGCTGTTTTTACTTCCTTATTTCTCAGCATTTGCTTCCTACCTGTTTTTGAGCACATGCCCAGAAATAGTAGTTTTGTCAAACGAGGGGATAATGCCAGCCAGCCTTTCTCGCTGCCAAGGAAGCTGCTGGATTTTGCAAAACAGAGTGACGTTTTTTTAGTGACACTGATGTTTTTTTTCAAAGAAATTAGGATGTAGAGTAAGGATATTAAAATGTACTTAGGGAAGGGGAAAAAAAACTACACAGTCACCCATATAGCACAGGGATATGTAGCAAGCAGGTTTAGAGAAGAAAGGTCTCTTTTATTTTGTTTGTTTTGTTTTTTTGTTTGCACTTGGCGGCTCCAAGGGCAGGAGGCAGCTGTCAGTGGCAGAGAGGCTGTTCTGGGCCCCGAGAGCTGAGTCAGGTTCCCTTCCATTCAGCCCCAAGACTTAATTTTCTCTGCCATTTTGGTGATGTGATGCAAAGATTTCTTTTTCTTTTTCCCTTTTGGTTTTTGTGCCTCTTCAGAGCTGAGGGCTCCTGAGCAGTGCTTGCTGCCTTCTTCCTGTGAGGTTACAGTTTGATTCTGGCCACGATCTAGGTTTGGAGCTTGTTGGGATCCTAGCTACACTATCATTGTTTATATATAAGAATATACACGGAGGCCCTGGTATTGTTATCCAAGGTGCTGTTTTGAGGTATCTGAAAAGTCATTTTCATGAGAGGGTGCTGGTCAGAGAACTTCCTGGGTAATTACAACCAGTTTGGAGATTAAAAATAATTTTTTTCACACTTTCGAAAACAAGCAAGTGCAAATGAATGCTGGGCACTCCTGTATGGAGGGGAAACTTGTCTTATCATGGAATATTTGCAGGGTTTCTTTAGTAAATTCTGTCTGAGGTCCAGCACATCAGCTCTGTTTCAAAGACAGCCAAGGGGAAAAAAAATTACAACAAAATCAAAGCCAGCGTGCTATGATTTCCCTCAATTTCTAAAGGGAATACTCTGCAATAGAAATGATATTTCCATTGAGAACTGTGCTGCCGGTTTCTTTAATTACATTAAATAGTGGTATAAACCTCAGCTGAACGTAAACCTCTGTTACAGCGGCATCTCGAGTGTGGCTAGATGAATCGTAAGGAGCAACGTTACTAGTGTTAATGTGCTAACAATCTTTATTAAATTAATCCTGCGAAGTGTTAATTTTTACAAATTTTGTTGTGCACACACCGCGTGTTACCGCTGGTGTGTAAGGAGATGAAAATGGATTTCATGTCAAAAAATAAGTAAGAAGGTGGCTGTCAGACTGCTCCCTTAGAAGAAAATTTGTGATTTTTTTGCTATCAACTGTTACCTGTGTTGAAAAGAAGGCCTATAATATGTATATTAAATGCCATCTACCTACAGAACACTCAGTTAAAGGAACTACTTTGTTGAAAGTAATTATAGGCCTGTTCAATTTTTTAGTCAGTGACATTTCAGACTTGGCTTAGAAACATAAAGAGGCCATAGAAAGATTTTGTTCTTATGTGATGCAAAGCTTTGAGCCTCGGCATTCTATATGTCCATTAGAACAAGGTAAAAAGAAATGAAAGGGAATAAAAAGAAATTTAATCATCAACAAAATCCGGGGGAGAGCTAGATTTTTTTATTGCAATAGTAGAGACCAATTGCCTATAAAACTCTAATATATGCAACTAAAACCAAAATATGCATTAAACTATAGCAGGGTCTCTTTTTTTACACTTTTATTCCTTTTCTTTTTTGTTTTTAACCTTCCACTAACAAAGTTTATTTCTATTTTGTCTAAAACAAGAAACTGCTGATCCTGATGTGTTCTCTTACTGCTTACATAGGATTCTATGGCCTGATCTTAAAAAGGTCGATGATACTTGCTTTCCTCAAACCTACAACTCCCATCTGCACCTGAAATTTCCATCCCCATTCCTGGCTGCTTCAGGCCTGAGTCATTGCAAAAGCCTCCTTGCTGAGCACTCCACTTTATGTTCTTTTCACTGGCTGTGCTGTTAATTCTCTGGGATTCTCACAGTTCAGACTTCCTCCTTCTATTTATTCCATTTTGCTGCCTGCACATGGTAGTTGAGCAAAAGCCAGTGTTGGAGTTTGTGGGACCTTCCAACCACAACAACTTCCTGAACTCACCAGTCTTTAAACATGCTTTATAGAGGACCAGATTTGTAACAAGTGTCATGATCCAGTGTTTCTAGGTTATTTCCCAGAGGTTGGGTCCAGTGGATGCTGGGGGGAGAGCAAAAGGTGTCTGTAGTTTAAAACTCACCATAGGCACCAATGTGAAGGTGCATTTATTTCTCTCTTGAGACATGTGATTTCTGCCTTGGCCGTGGATTTTTTTTTTTTTTCCTTTCCCACCAGCTCTAAATTAATGGAGAAATGGGACTGTACCTAAGGGATGCCTGGCTGAGTTTGTCATTGGACCCTGGCCCTTAAGTTCTATCTTTGTACGATCTTGAGCCCAAGTCATGAATTCTTCGTGCTTAGAATCCAAATGATTTATCCAGCTTTTTATTTTCATTTGTAGACTGCACTTTTTGTCCAATTATGCTTTATGCACATTACATGCTGTATATTATTTGCAGCTCTGAACACAACCAAATTTAAAATTGCTGAAGGATCTTGGATAAGTAGTGCTGGGAAGCAGAAGCTGCTAAAGGTTGCAGCAGCTACCCAGCTTCTTTCCATCAGAAGACCCAAGTCAGAGGAAAAGGAGGAATTCTTCTGCTAGGTACTAGCTTGCTGTTTTTGTTAGTGAGACTCAGATAATCTGTCAGCTGCAGTTTGTCCTTGATTTCTGTAGACTCTGGGGGATGCATGCAGACATTTTAACATGTCCATGGTGCTGATATATGTGTGTTTTTGTGTGTATATGTGCATATATATATGTTTATATAATCTCTCATATATAATCAATGTGCACACACACTTTTCTAACTAGTGAGACACATGGCTTTACCTTCTGTTGTCCTAGGCCTGCCCATTTCTGGGTTTGGGGCCCTAATTTGGTGGACCTTGCCTGCTGAGGTCACCCCAGAGCAGTCATATTTATTTTCTTGTGTGTGTCTTGAAGCCGTGATACATGAAGCCATGATTATGATCTTCAGGGTCCCAGATGGAGGACAAGTCGTGGGGTTTATTTGCATTCCAGCAGTTCAGAGAGCTCTAGGGTTTTCCCCGAGAGATAAGGAAAAGAAGAATGCAAGCTGCATGTTTTCCCCTGCAGATGCCCGCTTAGGGATTGGAACGGTCAGCTCCCGACACCGTACCCTGGGTAGTTCGTGGAAGAATGGACACTTTTCCTCTCAAGTAACACCTGACTCTCTCACTGGGGACCTTTCAGAAGGGCCATACAAAGTGCTGGAATTGGTGACACAACCGTACCTCTTTTTGGCTCTAGGTACAGAAAGGGCATCCGCTGCCCCAGAGTGTTTCATTTGATTGGATCGTGAGGAAATTGGGGTTGGCAGCCATCGAAACAGGTACTTTTGGACCTGGTGAAGGGGTGCGGCCCAGTGTGCCTGCTTCTAATTGCAAGATGCAGCTACTGGGGAGGATGTTCCCTTTCCGAACTCTGGTGGAAGGAGGAAAACAGGTTTTGGTAGTGTTGGGGAGCATGATCACTCCTTCACCTCGCCTCTCCCTTTTCTGGGATGCATTAAATGGACAGTATGTCGGGAAGCAAAAATAGTTGAAGTGGTGATTCACTGTGACAGATTTCAGGAGTGGGGGGGGGGTGGAGGAAGGCATCCTGGCTCAGAGTACGCCTGGATATGTGTTGCTTACTTCCTTTTAGAGACCTAGCTTTGTCTTGGTGGGTGCAGGGAGATGATCTGGTGCCCATACAGGGCTTTGGGTGTAGAGTGGGGGCGTCTTTGGGTGGTCATTTGGGAAGTGGCAGCAGAGGTACAAGCAGGCAGTTGCATAAAGACCAGACGTGGATTTTGAGCTATGTGTTCCTGTCTCCTATGTAATGACTCGGCAGGAACTCTTTAAATACAGCTGTGCTAACCCTTATGAGACCTCATTTTCCCCTTTTTGCTGCTCTTCTTTCAAAGGACACTTCTATATTTACTCCCTAACTAAAACCCATTGCAGCAAGGGGCTGGAGACTTGTGGGGCCTGCAGACTCACGGGGCCTGCTGCATGCTCAGACAGAACATTTGATCCTGAAAATCAGAATCCAGAAGTAGTAGGAAATGGGATGTGAGGAGCCCCGGTCCTTGCATGACATGGAGCCACACCACACTCCTACTCCCTCTGGAACAGTCTTAAGCCTGATTCAGGACTTGCAGGTTTTCGTGGCAACTTAAGGAGTTTGCATAAATGCTTGGATTTCCCTTTCTGCTTTGTTTTCTTATCATTATATTTGCTTTTACAATGAAATGAAAAACAAGTTCCAGTCATTGCTGGTTCCCAGAACTTTGTAATTAAAAACAAAATAGAAAGAGAGAGGAAGAAAGAAAGAAATAGAGAAAGAGAAGAAAGAAATGATACCTGTGGAGTGAAGGAATTTATTTTTTCAGTAGCCCCCCCCCCACCCCAGACCTGTGTAGCTCTGAAATTGAGCAAGAAAGAAGGCTTCTTTGAACTTTATTCCTGCTGTCTCAGCCATTCCCCCATATAGCCCATACCTCTACTCCTCTAAAAATGGGAGAGAAAGAGACAAATTGATGGAAAGGCCAGTCTTGTTGGGTGAGTACCCAGTGCCTGTCTCATTTAAGGTAGCACTCCACTTCTTTCAAATAGGAAATTGCCAAAATGGATGTCATCGGTTGCTAATTAGATGTATTTTAACTGCAGGATCATTTTACCAGCTAATACTGTTATTATGTGATTCAATGTGAACCCATGGTGAAGCTGTTAAAATATGAGCACGAGGTATTAGCAGATAGCTAATGGAGCCTGTGGGATTGGTGGAGGTGCTTTTCCTCAGTGGCAGCTGGTACCATGGTGTTTTTGGCCCAGGAGATCCCCAGACCAGGCCCTGTGCTGAAGGTGTAAGTTCTTTCAATCTTTCCAGACAGGCCCCTGGTTTTCCCTGATTACTGCCTTCTTCAGGTGTTTAGAGGACCTGAGTCCTAAGGATGCCCCCAGCTATCCAGGTTGTGGGCACCAGAGTCACACCCCTTCCCCTCTGGACTTTATGGTCCCCCTGTCTTTGGATCTCTGCACCAGCCTAGAAAGAACAAATGACCCAGAACAGGCAGGCCTGGGTTTTCAAGTCTGTGCTGGCTTTCTCCTTCATCTCTCCTCTCTAGCAAACCGGAAAAAGAATCCTAATTTCCCGTCGGGATGGGAGGAGGGAAGCTGGGATCAGGATAATGATTCTTAAATGTGAGCCACGCATTTGACTTCATGGCATTCCTCCCCCCACACCCCTTTAATACGTAGCATTTTTTTTTTTTATCATCCTGAAGGCAAAGTAGCTGGCAAAATATTTAAGTGATCAGAAAGAAATGTTTGTATTTGCCCGAGTGCGAATTGGGTTATCTGCCTATCTTGTTTATGAAATTTGGGGCTGCCTTCCCTGCACAGTATGTTCGCCTCTCAAATCTTTGCCGGCTCCCATTTCCATATTTCTGCGTGCTTGTTCTTTGTTAATCACTTGGCAAGCGCTTATTTGAATATTAAAAATTTCTTTAATCATCAAAGGCAGGAGCACAGTCTCATGAATATTCATATTTTCCCCCCTCCTCAGACTGGATTCTAGTTCATTACCCTGCAGTAAAAGCCAAACAGCCATCAATCGCCCTCATTACAGGCTCTGGCGTTTTGATTGGCTGCCTGCTGCCCGGAGCTTTTTTTTTTTTTTTAAATTTTTTCCCCTTTTCCTATGAGTTGTCTTGTACCTGCCAACAACCCCTCGCCCCCCAAAAATCAACAATGCAAAAATAAATTTCTATGGTTGAAAAACAACTTTGCAAACTTGTCAAACAGCCCTTGTGTGGCTCGCTGTCACCCTGTAGCCGCCACCAGCACCACCTCCCTCGCAGAGTCCGTCCCTTTCCACCAAAAAAAAAGAAAGAAAAGAAACCCAGGATAACGGAATAAAAGGATGGGGTTGGGGGGGGAGAAATTAAATAAATAAATAAAAAGGGAGAAACTTGAGCCTCAGAGATGAATATTTGTCAAGAGAGTTGACGTAAGTTTCATTTGCATAATGACTTTGTACTTCTGCATTAATAAAATTTGCATATGAAGCCATGTTAATTACTCCTGATCATGCTTTTTGCATTCATGCATAGTAATTTTCTCCGACTTGTGAGAATTAATGTCTTGGCATGGGGGGGAGGGGGCGCGGGGACTGTCAGGTTCTCTTGCCAGTGTCCCTCACTCACATGCGCTAGCTCCCTGTCTGTCTCCTGCCTTGATCTGTGACTCATTTCTGCATTATCAGTAGGAGTTCTCAGCTTTAAAAAAATGTATCAATTGAAAGGCACCGGTAGGGAGAGAAATATACATCCCCTGCACAGTTGTCTTACAGACCACCTCTCTGTAGTTCTGAGCACTGAATCTGTAAATCTCCCATTTGGGAGGGAATGCCCCAAGGGATTCAGTGGTGGGGAGGGCTCCCAGTTTCTCTGAAAACCGGGCTGGGGCTTTTCTGGGCGTTTTTTGTGTCTACGGGCTCCTTGGCGGCGGGCGTGTTTGCTGGGTTAGTGCGCATGTGTGAGGAATGAGGCGGTAGCATCTGCTGGGGCCCTCCAGAAGGGAGAAGAGTTACAGACCCTGTGCAATGCTTAAATCCAGGAAGGCATTAAAAATGATCTTATGCCCTGTTCTCAAACATAAGAAACATTTTAAGGACCTTGTTTTTAGACCCTTGTTTAGTTGCTTGTGTGTGTGTATATGTAGACTTCAAAAGAAGGCCTTTTTAATGAGTGCTTTGAAGGGCTAGGTAGGGTACCTTCCTGAGCTGTGAGCACTTGGACAACCTTTCTTCCCCAGGCTGCTACACTGCCTTGGGATGGACCCGTAGGGAGTCAGAGAAACTCTACAACTAAAATAAATGAATGATAGTTCAAATCTAAACATCATTTATTGTTTACTAACTGCCCGACACTGGTTACAGTTGGCTTGAGCCTTCCTTTGAAGGTGAGGGAACTGAGGCTCTGAGAAAAAGACTCACCTTAGGTCACAGGGCCACGAAATGGCACAAGAGGAATTGGAACTCAGGCCTTTTTATACTCAAGCTGTCGCCCTTACTTAGCTGCCACTGCTTCCTCTGCACAAGTCTGGGTCTGGAGTGCTCTGGAAGGGCATTCTGGATTTCCTGTCTGTACTTGCAAAGGCAAACACTCCTTCTCGAGGAAGGGTGGGGGCTGGGAGGAGAACTGGGACAGGTATTAGGCTTTGTTTTTAATGTCGAAATAGGATTCACACAATGTAAAACTTGTTATTTCAGAGTGTGCAGTCAGTGGTTTGGAGTATACTGACAATTTTGTGAGGCCATTGCCACTGTCTTTATTCCAAAACATTTTCATTATCCCTAAAAGAACTGTACCCATTGGGAACCCGCTACTCCCCAATTTCCCTCACCCCTGGCAACCACTCCCTTATGGATCCATGGATGTGCTTATTTTGGACATTTTGTATCTGCGGAATCATATAATATGTGGCTTCTTTCATTCTTTTTGGCTTTTGTGGTAGCTTCAGATGAGGATTTCTTGAGTTCTACCTTTGGACAGAGCTTGGAGTTTGAACTGTCCCAAAGGGGCTATAGCCTCCCCCACCTAGGGAAGATGGCTCTGGGAGCTCCAGAGAGGTCTGGCATAGCTGGGGGTTTGAAGCCCCTCTCCCTGCTTCTCCCCTCCCTGCCTCAGTTGAGCTTATCTCTGGAGCAAGTGGGCTTCAGCAGGGCAAAATTCATAATGAGGCCCTGCAGAAGCCTGTCCAGGGGTGGGCCTGCTGCCCCGACCCCAGCATCACCTGATGTCTTATTTCACCATTACAGACCTTGACCTAAGTCTCACCTCTGACTTTTCCAGAAGGGTGTGGCTGGATGGCTGTTTTCTACCCACTGCTTTTTGATCATTCTTCCCCTATGGAGACAGTCAGCTCTCAGTACTTGGGACAACACTTTGCAGTCCTCAAAGTACATCTGTTGGATTCTCAGCCGTGAGAAATGGTTTTAGCTGTGTGTGGCCTCACCTAAAGCCCAGGAGCTGGAGCCTGGATTTGCCTTTTGAATCCACCAATGGCTGGATTGAGCCCAAGGACCCACAAGCTTCCTCCACCCGACGTGGTCCTTGCTATTGGGATCTTGGGGCACCCTGCTCACTCCACCCCTGCTGCAGACCTGCAGGGAAAGCAGCACATAGTGTGGCTTTGGAAACACAGTGGAGTGTGAGTCCAGATCTCCCCAAGCTTCTGTTTCCCCCCCTGGAATGATGTCCCCTTGCTAAGTGAGTGGTTGTAGTGTACTCAGCACAAAGCTACATCAAGATTGTGAATGAGTCCTCTATAGTCCAAAGCGGGGAGCCCCTTAGGGGTTTGAAACTGGTAGCAGACAGGTTCAAATGCAGAGTGTCCAGCATTGGCCAGGTGGGGGGAATGGTTCAGGCTAGGTCAGCTTTCCCCAAAAGGCAACACTGACCTCAGGGGCTGACTTTCTTTGAAAAATCTGGGTGTGGCTTCTGATCAGCATCTGTGGCTGAAACTGCCTCAGCCCTTCAGGGGCTGTCTCCAGCTCAGAAACACCCTGGGCCCTCAGCCTGGCCTGGTATGAAGTCTTTCTTGGCTCAGAGGGGACCCAGCAGTGTTAACTTTAGCCTTTTTGACAAGACATTGTCAGTGTCCAAGCCCTAACTAGGGGTCTTCTTATGTGCCCCATGCTTTGATCCTGTATCACTTATGTTTTAGAGAAGCTGGGGGTTCAGAGGAAGAGCACTGGTACTGGAGCCCAGCAGCTGGAGTTGTGCTGCTAGTATCTGCGGTTTTCTGCAGTCATCATTGCATCAGTTTCTTGGTCTGTGCAATAGGCATTCTAAGCCCTTGGCCCTATGGGCATATTAGGAATCCCAAGCAAATGGAGACTGACAGGCTCCCGCCCAGCAGTGGGCTTGTGGGGCCCTGTGGCTCTCTTGGGATGGGGGAATCTCACTGGGGTCCTGGAGAGGGTAGACCCCCATTGTGCAGACCTGCACTGGGTGAGGCATCAGTGGCCTTCCTGGGGGGGCTGGCGGGGCCCAGCTGCCTGTCCTCTTGTTGATGTTTCCTTTTTGTCTCTCTGGTGCTTCCCTGCTCAATTATTTACCCAGGGAATTTGGGCTTCTTCACTTGTGGTTTTGGCAAGGGCTTCACACAAATGTTTTGCCCTGGTGGTCTCTTAGCCATTTAAGATAAACGGCCAAATCAAACGCAGGCCTTGCTGGGGAGCCAAGGGGCTGGGTGGAGGTGAGGAGGCCCTGGCCCTGAATTGTTGCTGTCACATGGGGAGGCCTCTCAAACCAGGGCTGGGATGGTAAGAGGGGTCTGGGCAGTGTGCCAGGGTTTTCTTAGGATAGGGTGGGGGCATCAGAGCCTTCTGGAAGGCATTGAAGTTTGAGAGCTGTGTGCTTGGTGCTGGGGGCTGGAGAGAAACCCCCAATGAGAGGTAGGAGGCTAACCAGTGCCTAGGCCTGTACAAATAGCCCGTCCTGATAGAGCCACCAGGATGTAGCATTCTGATGGCTCTAAGTTTCCTTGCTCTTCAGGAAAGGGGTGGTCTGGAGTTTGGGGAACAAACCCCCAAATGGAGCTTACTCCAGATTGCTCCAGAAGCCCCCATCTTGGGGGGTCCTTCCTGAGAGCGGGGCTCTGACAGTCCCCTGGCACTAAGCCCCCAGAGGCAAGGTACTAGCCCCCAGATAGCCCAGCCTGGCAGCTGTGGAAGTAGGGCCCTCCTCAGCGTCCCCATCTGCTTCTCTGAGTTCTTTCCCTTGCCTCTGACCCAGTTACCTTCCCTAGAGGGCCTGGCACCACCAGGGCTGCCCAACCTTGGAGGGTGGCCTGCAGCCCCCACCCCAGGCCCCACCCCACTCCCTGGGCCCCTTGTGCAGTCCAGGGCCCGACTGACCAGTCTTTTCTATTGTTTTTTCTCCAGGGCCGTGCAGGCCTGCCCAGCTGCCAGCGGTGGCCCCCATAGCTGCCTCCTCCCACCCTCACTCATCCGTGATCACCTCACCTCTGCGTGCCCTGGGCGCTCTCCCGCCCTGCCTCCCCCTGCCGTGCTGCAGCGCGCGCCCGGTCTCGGGTGACGGGACTCAGGGTGAGGGTCAGACGGAGGCTCCCTTTGGATGCCAGTGTCAGTTGTCAGGTAACAGACGGCGCGTTGGGGGGAGCGGGTCCCCGGGATGGCGGGGTGTGCCGTGGCGGCATGGACAGTGCTGGGCCAAGGTGGGGACCCAGGGAGGAGGCTTAGGCCCCACACAAGAGGCTTTTTGGGGTGCCAAGGGAAGTGGTAAAGGATGTTCACAAAACTGTGAGCCAGTGCCTAGTCTCCATTGGTCCTCCCACTGTCACCCCAGCTATTCTGAGTCTCACTACCAGAATGCATTCCCAGCCTCCCAGTTCCATCTCTTTGGACTGTTTAGCTAAAACTTAATTGAATAATGCTTAACATCTGAGGTTTTCTTCTGCCCGTGCCACTGCCATTCCCTCCCCCTTACCCCGGCCCCCCACCTCTCCCGGCATAAGGCTAGGAGAAGATTCCTTGGTTGTCTGTGTACAACACCAGGGCCATCCAAAATGCTGAATTTCTCTTTGGGAGAATGTGTTGCCCATTAACTTTGACGGGGAAAAAAAAAAGGTCGATCAATAGGAGCCTTTTAAAAAGTTGTGGCCACCAGAGGGAGGTACGCATAGTGGTGGGGTAGAGGAGGAGGGGTGGGGGCTGAGTATCTACTGTGCGTTTGGCTCTCAGTGGACCCCAGACCTGCATTTCTGCAGCCTGACCCCTCCCAGCTTTCCTGGGAAGGTGGTGTGGCTGACTATAAAGCAGACGGGCAGAAAGGGCAGTGTGGCCACACACACCTGCCCCCCTCTCCAAACAAAATCCAACTCCTGCTCTGTCTGGGTCCTGGGAACTCTCAGGTAGAGGGCTCATCTCCCAGCCTGTTGTGCTCAGCACCTCAGCTGGGTATGGTGTGACAGGCACTGTGGCCATATGAGCCAGGATGCTGACACAGCTGCACGTGGTAAGTGGCTGTTGCCTGGTTTCCGTGGCAGGGGCCAGAAAAGGAGAGGGTGGGTCTAGAACTGGGGCATGTTCAAATTGTTCCCGCTTTGTCACTAGGCACGTTACAGGCTTTCTCTTGAGTTGTGAAAAGAAAAAACTATTTTTGTTGGACAGGTTTTGCTCTTAACTGATGCCGTTCAACAGTCTGTGTTGAAGCCACAGGTCAGCAGAAGGCTACAGGAGGCCTCTGCTTTAAGGTTGAGAGGTCCCTGGGCCTTGTTCCGGTGGAGTGGTCTACAGCCTTTAGTATCTCCTCCCACCCCATGGTAGGTGGTAGTATCATAGGATCTGGCTTCCGAGAGAAAATTCTGGTTTCTTACTGGGCTTGTGCCTTAAAAACACAGAGAAAAACCCCAAATCACCTGGGAAGGAGTCGAAACCACTTGCAAAGTGGCCAACTCCCTGTCCTGGGCTGCACTGGGCCCTGGGCTGCTGGGGCTCTTGTCCTGGCTTCGTAGATCTATTCTGGGGGTCTGTAGGAGACCCTGCTTGCTGTGCAAGGGATGATTATTCTATCTGGGCGGCTGCCCTGCTCTCGTGGCTTCCTGTAATTAGTGCTGCAGCCCCTGCAGCTACTCAGGGGGCCACACTATCAAAGATCAGTCTGAGTGTTTATGACTGGACTCGGTCAAGTTCTGAGGCAGGGAAATATGATCTTGCTGCCAGAGGCTCACCCAGGACTTTGCTTAACCCTCTGTTGTCTCTGGCCTTGCTTAGAAGCTGCTAAAGTCAGGGGCGGCTCCTGTGGCTCAGCGAGTAGGGCGCTGGCCCCATATACCGAAGGTGGCGGGTTCAAGCCTGGCCTCGGCCGAACTGCAAAACAAAACAAACAAAAAAAAATAGCCGGGCGCTGTGGCGGGCGCCTGTAGTCCCAGCTACTCGGGAGGCTGAGGCAAGAGAATCGCTTAAGCCCAAGAGCTGGAGGTTGCTGTGAGCAGTGTGACGCCACGGCACTCTACCGATAAAGTGAGACTCTGTCTCT